>JAGMVL010002251.1:600000-888374 GCA_019202695.1 Populus x sibirica
CACCCTCTCAGCTTTAGCTTCTCTATCAAGCAATAAAATTGCAGTCGGTCTACACATACTTATAATCTGCTTCCCATCACTTGTTATCTCTAAATCAGAAATCTTTAGAGTTTTCTGCCCTTTCCAACATTCTACCTCTTTCCCGTCCAATTCCCACATGCAGATGCTCTTATCATTGATGCCAGAAAATATCCATTTCCCGTCTGGAAACCACCCACAGGACACTAAGCCAAGGCCCACTTTCTCATAAACCTGGAGGCACTCACCAGAAGAAACATCCCAGCGCCTGACAACCTCCTCCACCCCACAAGTAAGAAGCTGGTGGTCATCAGGACTCCATGAAACAGAGGAGACAGGTTTTTGGTGACCAGTTAATCTATGCTTCAAAGAAACTCCACCATTTACATCAATCTGGAAAGCATGACAAATTAGCTGGCACATAAGAAACATATATAATTGTTCCATGAACAGAATGACACGGATGCATCTGGACCTCCAGCAGTCCCTTGTTCTTCAAATAAGTGGGGTTGCACATAGTAAACAAGGCATGCCCAGTGAAGCTTATAAATGCTTATGGGGAAGAAATAGTTGATTATTTAAGAATTTTAATGGTGTTTGATTACTAAGGTTGCATAAACAGAGTGATTAAACTTCTAAAGACACCATATGAGAAACACACAATTAAATATCCCAGGCAGAAAGTTGCAGGCAGAATCAAATAAAACAGCGGAGAAAGAATATGGAAATACAATTGAATAACATAACATGCTAAAAGCAAACAATTATACCTCCCATATGATTGCTGATCGATCGTTAGAGGATGAAGCTAAGTATTTCCCATTATGTGAAAATTGTAAGAACCAGACTTCATCTGAATGTGCTTCTAATATCTGTTCCAGTGGGAATAAGAGAAAGACTCAATCTAGTGGTGCCAGAAATGCATAGAAAGCAACTGAAAATGGAAAGGTGTAGTCTGCTCATGGAAATAAAATCCAAAGCAAAAGATAAACATAAACAGGACTTACTAAAAACATATAAATTAAGCAATAGCATTCATCAAAATTTTCACTTTCCCAATAAAAAAATGCCCTGATAGATTATTGATTCGACTTTCATTGCTGCTTCTGACCCCAGAAATCTTTTCCACTTAGTCACTAAGATAATAGCTCTGTATAACTAAAATTTGGTCAAAGCACACATTATATAACAGCTCATAAAGAAAAACATTGCATCACAGAATTCAATCAAAACCAAAGAACCTCCATATAAAGCCATCATTTGCAAATATGCCCTAACCTGCAAAATTCGAGAAGGAATCTGATCTCTCCCACACTGATGATCTGAGTATAACGACATTTCTTTATCCAACGAGTTGTGAAAGAAGCAAGCATCCCGTTGTAAGGTAAGAGCCTGTTCAACTAAATGTTCCAATCTGCTCTCAGGTATTATAACTGTTGGGGGAAGCAGCTTTTGCAGTTCCTCCAGCAGCTTGGATCGTGGCTTTATCCTTCCATTGTCTTGATTGGAAGAACCAACTGAATTGCAATGTGTAGAAGATACAATGCAGGAAGAAAGTTCACAAATTCGACCATTATTAATGCAGAGAGGAGCAATCTCAGTCCTCAATGTCTTCAAAGCATCCACAATATTGTCCCCGTCCAAAAGTTCAAAAAACTTCTGCTCCAATATCAGAAAACATGCTGACTTGACAATGTTTTCATCCTTTAGGCCAATGTTATGCAATGTGACTACACTTTCATCCCAATTGCCATTGAGAACTTGCTGCATAAATAAATCTACTGCAGATGAATGTAATGGTATCCCAGACTCTTCCTCTAAATGAGCACAGCTTTTCTTATATCCAAGAGAATGCAGCGCCTTGGCTATTATTCTGACAAATTCAACTCTTTTAATAACTCCTTTTGAACCAAGAACATCTTTGTCCCCTTCAGATTGTGGGGGGCGAGCCATCAAATCCCTGGAACTAACAATGGGCTCTGTTAAAGATGAACCGTTGGAAAGACCTGTCAACCTTCCGGAGGCTAATTTCAGGCGTTTTGAGGCTGGTTCATCATCCTCTACACCTCCCATGAAATGCACACCTCAGCCCATATATTACAGCAATGGTAACTGGACAACTAAGGAGTCTAATTAAAAATGTCTTGAATGTATCACAATATATATCTTCCTGCATAACATAGACAAGTAAAATTTGTTAAAATGGAAGTAAGGATGAGGCATAGAGTCATAAAAAAGTTCTCCTTGATTATTTGATCTTGCAAACAACAGCAAAGTAAAATGATATATAAGACAATAGAAAACAATATCACTTGTACTGAACATTCTATGGGTTGCCTTTTCTCAAGGTGTCTTTCCCAACTCATCTGTTGGTTTCTTTGCATAAACTCCTGTAATTATCAGTCTTGCAGTAACTGCTATCATATAGAAACTTAAAATGTAACTGTTCAGCTAAGCTTTAAAGGCTTATGTTCAAAGTATAACTTCAGTCCAGCATCCATCATTCAAACCAACTGCACATGAGAATGAGATTGACAGAGTTTCGAAAGAATCGATAGAACTTCTGGTTCATGGATTTAAATTGGCAAGAGAACCGGTTGCTAAACCATTTTTTAGACAAAAACAAAAGTACAGAGATAAAGAAACTTACCTTGAGAGCAACTTGGTTCAGAATAACTGCAAAGCTTGAAGAAAGATACAACACCTCAAATGAACTGCAATGGCGTTCCACTTTTCATTATCTGTACCATGCCAAATGCTTCCAAGTAAGAAATATTGAAGATGGGCTTAATTTTTTTTCTTTTTTCTTGCAACTTTTGTTTTTGTATATTACAATTTGCACTGCCTAGCATCAATAACAAGACCTGTTGATTTAAGTTATGCGAGAATGACTTGGAAATACATAGTTATGATAGTTTGGGGCATATAAAACTACATGAATTAGAGAATATGACATCGTCTGAACATAGGATGCAGTGTGGGACAAAAAATAATTGGCTTTAAGAACATGGCCCCTTATTGAAATCAGATAATGTAGGAGAATGGTGGCAAATTACCAGGTCACTATTCTTTATCTCTGTCAAATTACACTATCTGATTTCTCATCGAAAACAGAGGTTCAAAGTGTAATAATACATTGATCCCAAAGCAATAGAAACTCAATAACTCATCATGCTACATTAGCATCCATTGTAGGAAAGCTTGCTTGAGTCTAACAAAAAATCCCCCCCTGTAAGAACTGGGTGCCAGGATTATGTTTGGTTTTAAAGTTTTGAGAAGTGATTATTTTCATAAAACTCATCATTCTCCTATAGAAATTTCAAGAAATGGATCAACTGACACTTCCATTAACTTCTAAAATCCAGTCTACACACCACATTTAAAGACAGACATTTGATGCTTAGATAGCTTAAGCTTCTACCCGATATGGTAAATTCTCACCCTAACATGGAACTTTCATCTTCAGTGCGGCAAACAAATGCCAAGAGAAAGTACTTATCCTGGAGTTAAATTTAATTCCGTCATGAAACAAGGTTAAACATGGTAATTCAATCCCCTTTGATAACTAATTTAATTCCTAAAGCACCACATAGAGTACAGCCATTCATGAAAAAGATCATCACAAAAGAAAATCAACACTAACGCCCAAACATTGTCCTTATGAGCACCAATTGTTGATAATGTATGCTCAAAAGGCATGATTTCAGTGTGTCAAACTGATATGTTCATCAATTAGAAGCCGAAAAGCTCATTTGGCTCCTTAATAACAAGCCAAAGTGAAAGTTCTGAAACTTTCATAATCAACAAAGGCCATGAAACAAAAATGTGAATGAGTAACCAAACTACTAGCACAAGAAACCCAAAATAATAATTGACCAGACACATTACAGTAAAAATAAGCAAGAAACACTCAAGACCCATAAAACCAAATGAAAAGGAAAGGACCTTTCCAGGAAAAAATAGCAAAATCGTTTTAATTTCAGTTCATGTACAGAAAACACTTAAGACCCAGATCAGAGACAACCATTAATGCAACAATCCATCATCTCCATCACTCAAGAGCCCAGAACACCAAATCCACTCCAAAACTAAGCACCCAATACACAAACCATCATGAAGACATAAAAGCAAAAAAAAAATCTAACAGAATCAGGAAAAAATAACTGCAAGTTAGGAGATAAAAGAGCAAACTCTGAAATACCCAAAAACCGAAATCTAGTTTGGTAGGCGATTCAGATCAAGAAAGAAAAAAAAAACGATTGCAAGAAACCAAGTCTAAGATAATCAGAAATGGGTAAAGGTGAAAATAAAGTGAAAAATGTTCCCTGTTTGTTTCTTTGTCGGTTACAGGAGTATAGAAAAGCACACGCTGGATTCAACCCAGAAAAGATTTTAAAAAAAATTACAAATTTGAAAAAACAATATCAGTGATCATAAGCGGAAAATAGTGATGATAGCAATTATTTTCTGAGAAAAAAAAGAAAAAACAAGGTGTGCTGGGTTGGTACCTTGCTTTGTGTATTATAGAAAGAAGAGGAGGGTAAAGGGAAAGGAAGGAAAAGAGACGGAGAGGGTTTGGTCTTGTAATGTTTACTCTTTGCGTTGAGGAAACCAACTGAATGGGGTTATGGAGAGACATGGAGGGGATTAGATAGAGAGGGAGTGGGGCGAGGAGGTCTGCAAATCCTGCTTTCACATGGACTCTTCCCTTTTTGTGGCCCTGCTACGAAAATGGCCAGTTTGCATGAAAATGTTTTGTGAAAATGGCCCATTCTTCTTAACTCGGGTGGACTGGATTTACCATTTTGGGATGTGAATAATCTTTTTTAAACTTGATAAGAACAAATTTTAACATTGATGCATGATAATAATTCATGGCTACATTATTAAAAAAAAAATGAGATCTATTAAGATATTTGATTTGATTAAAATATCTTTATTGATTTTGATATACTCATATGATCTCGGAATAAATCACTAATTCTATGTAATCATCACATGATTTCATGAATAAGATAAATAGTTCAAAAATGATAAGATCAAACTAACTTTATGTAATCACCACACATGATTTCATGAAGAAGATATATCTGAAAATTTTCTTTCTCGGATCATTCAAAATAGTTCGATAATGATAAGATCCAACTATATATTTTTAAGAACAAGTAGAGATTGAATTAACAAGTAGTTTATTAACAAATATTTATTATGATTGAAATTTTTTTTTAACAAATATATATTTTTCTATTTTTTTCAACAAATATTTAATAAATAATTAATACGAGATATGTATATTTATATATTATTTAAAATATATACATTTAATGTCATTTAAAATAAATATAAGGGTCATTGTAACAAAAAATATTTTTGTAATAAGATAATTTGTAAATTAAAAACAAAATAATCACGATTACTAATTTCTTTTTATAGATATTCCAAATATTATAATTAAATTAAATTCTATAATTTAATATTTAATTCTAAATTTACTTATAAATTAGATTTAATTTGGCATGTAATTTCATTTTAATTTAGATTTGTTTGTTTTTGTGTTTCGAAAGCATTTTTTAAAAAAATTAAATTTTTTTTACTTCAAATTAATATTTTTTAAAATTATTTTCATATCCTGATATTAAAAATAATTTTTAACAAATAAAAAATATATATTTTACTATATTTAAAAATAAAAAACACTTTACAAAATAACTACCACTATATTGCTATTATACATCACCAGATAACCGCACGTAAGAAACTGTTCTGTCATTGGTCCGCTGCCATTGTTACTCCTCGCAACAGAGTAAAATCCAGCGATCAATTAGCAGTTATAGCAGCTTTTGAGTGCTGGAAGAAAGCAAAGAATAGGGGTCTAGAAGCATGGTTTTGTTAACAATACTTCTTCTCTCCAAGCACCATGAATATGCTGCAAGCCATGCGAAAGCAGCTCCAGAGACAGAGAGAACTAATTCGCAAGGTTTTTATTCCAGAAGATGTCTCAAGTTGCAATACGAATGCTCATGTTCCAGGTATAGTCCATGCTGTCCTTGTGGCTGGTCTGTATCCAATGGCGGGGAGAGGTTCCTTCCTTCCACCTAAAATTGGAAAGCGTGTTGTAGAGACTGCTAGTGGTGCTCAGTCCCTTGATTATAAGCTATCATTTTGGAAATCAAATGACTACCCTTTGGTTATATATGATGAGATGACCCTTGGAGATGGGGGTATGCACGTAAGAAACTGTTCTGTCATCGGTCCGCTGCCATTGTTACTCCTCGCAACAGAGATTGTAGTCACTCCTGCAGAGGATGGCAGTGAAGAGGATGACGGCAACGACTACGACAGTGCAGATGGAGCTGAAAGTGATGAAGATGGAATGGAGACAGATGGCAGATTAGGCACACAACACGTACGGTGAGAGAGCAATTATCTGCAGCAATTCAAATTAAGTAGTCATTCCTATGCATACTGATGTATGAGGTCTTATCCTTCATCAAACCTTAGTTCACCTTAATTCTACTTTGTCATCATGTCCTTTTAGGTTATACATCCTCACAAACACAAAGTACTTCCTCCTGCTCTGGAGGCCTATATATATATTGCATTCTGTCCATTGACGGGCTACGTGGGATTTCATTACCAGCAGAATCTGTGGAGTCATTGACTTCAATGGTCCATGCAACTGAGATCGGCAAGCCTGCTTCAGGAAGGAGAGGGATGAATCAGAATCCAAATAGCTTCCTTAGCTTGTTGATGAACAACGACACCCAGCAGACTATTCCTTCCCATACATTGCAAGGCCCCGCTTCAGCTGGGAACGGTTCTGGCATGCATGGACGGTTAGGTCCAAGGGGAGCTTCCTCCAAGCGGCAGCGTGGAAATGCAGTCAAAGAGCATGCATACTATTTATAGGGATTCTGCTCATGCATACTATACTATGAGCTGTGGTTCAGTGGGCTTTGTCCCTGCAATGTTCTAGTATAATACGAGGTTTTTTTTTTATCCGATAGAGATGAGTATTTTACATGACATGCAACTTGAAAAGTCAGAAAATGCTTTAAAAAATAACAGAATATATTTCTAAATTTTTTTTTATTTACATTATCATCTCAAAACCATGAAAAATCAATAAAAAATATTAATTTAATTTTTTTAAACTAAATACATTTTTTAAATTTATTTTAAAAAAATATTTCAATCACAAAAATAAACAGTCATTAAGATAATCTTTGACATCACAGTACTTTAACTGTACTTTTAAATTTTAGTTTTTGTTTTTGTTTTTGTTTTTTATATTTTAATGTGTTGATGTGAAAATTAAATTTTAAAAAATAAATAAAAAATTATTTTAATATAAAAAGTAAGTATTTTAAAAAATAAGCTTCGCAATATTATTCTAAACAAACACTATCCTTACATTGACATGGAGGCATAAAACATGCATTTCGTTACTTCAACTAGTCTGCGAATTTTAAGTAACTGTTGACATTTTAATTTTTTAAATAAACTAATTGGTGGAGGAATTATTAAATAATAAACTACCCTTTAATTAATACTACCGTTGACACTTCAACTAGATGCCTGTTACTTCAACAAAAATAACTGTTGACGCTTCAACTAATCTTTAGTTTTACGTCAAATCTCTTATATGTCAAAACAAATTTAATTGCTTTCAATTTATTTTTATATCTGAGATCATTCTGATAGATTCTCATTAAAATTAGTGAAAACAAATTATGCAATATTAATTTATTTTTTTTAGAATTCGAGTTTCTCACATTTGAAATAAAAAAAAAGATAGATTGGCCAGAATGATTCTGAATTTAAAAATATATTGAGATAAATTATACTTTTAGAAATAAATTGAATATTTAAATATAAAAATAAATTAAAATAACTTAAATGCAAGTGGTGAAGGTCATTTTTTTTTTTTTAATCAAAAAGCGATAGCTATAAGTGGTCAATTTTGATGAAACGAAGAATCTATTACAAAAAGAATTTAGGTTAGAAGGAACAACCAATCAATCAATCTCAAAACAAACCAACATGGATTTAAAAGTCAGGCATCTTAAGATTGTTATTGGCATAATAAGAACATCATCAACAAATAAAGAAAACAACAGTTCAACAATATTTTATGATATCAACTATGGTAACCAATATGCTTGATGAAACAAGAATTTATTGATATATCTTTACAAAATTGCATAGGATAAATAAAAATTTATGAATATAAATTTTTTAAAACACAAGCACACTCTAATAAAAATATGCTAAGTCTAGTGCTAGTAGGACTCAGTCATAATTAAACGTGATATTGTGTCAAGCCCTGAGCATGCTAAAAATAATAACCATACTATTTTCTCTGGGCATACCAAGAGAAATAACCAGACCATCTTCCTTGAGTACACCTAGGAGAATGAACATCCTCTATGAGGCTTGCCCAAGGGAATGAGCATCTTTTCTTGGGCACGCCGAAGAAACAGACCCAACCTCCCTTAAATTCACCCATGAAACGAACTTATCCTCCCTTAGGTCTAGTTTTGGAAAAGAGTTTAGTCTTAAAGACTTAGACTACATTTAATGTTTTGAACCCTGATCTTTGTATACTTTTTAGGTGTATAAAAATCTTACAAGGACACATTATATTTCCATCAACACATTAATACAAATTTAATTTAAGAGATATTTATTACTCATTAAATGCTACAAGAATAAAATTATACTTCAGACTTTTCTCTTTACAGAAAAACAAGACTTATAGGATATAAATATACTATGAGACTTTCAGAACAAAGATTTACAATCTTCATTCCCTACTACATGTAATATTTTTATAGCATATCTTTCTAAAATATTATTATATTTTTTTTAAAAAAAAATATTTATTTAAGTATCAAAAAATTCTTACCTCTACAAAAAAAAAAAAACCTCTTATAGGTACTAGTCAAGTCATCCTGGCCTACCAAGTAATAAATATAAACTATCGACCATCTTGATTAAAAAAAAATTAAAAAAGCTAATCGATTAACCAATTATCATAATTCAATTACTAAGCTACTTTGGTTTTCTAAGACTTCATCAATGCTCAACCATCATAGCATGATGATCCATTGTTTGATATCCTTTAATGAAGCCATGACAATTATCTATCAAGACAATGGTAGAGTGAAATCAATTGAGATCAACAGTTTTTTCATATCACGTAACTCGTTCAGTTTGTATCCCTACACGGCTTCATCTAAAACAATGACTATTTATTCGGTCACCACCAGGTACAATAATATATCTCAATGTCTTCACCATTTTATTTATTTTCTGTTGTTTCCTTACACTGTGACAGCAGTAAACACTGCTAGAGTACTTCCACACATAAAATCTATTTTTCATAAGTTTTGAAGCATAACTGGAGCAAGAATCAGGGGAGTTGCTTCATTAATTTCCATGTGCGTGTGCAATGCTGACCTCTTCCTCATCACATTCTTCAATGAAATCCTCTGGACAAATCTCAGAGGGTTGAAATTCAATTCCATGCACAGGCATCAAGTGCTTTACATCTAGAGGCTGAACTTCAACAAACGAAGATGCTATTGGAATATGCTTGTAATTATTGCCAACTTGAGTTCGAGGGGGCATTGCCTCCTTGGAGTGAAAGTGCCGGTCACTATGCATAGAACACCTGTCTTCAATCAACAATTGCGCTTTTGTGATTTTAGACCTTCTGTTGGCAATAAGTCAATATTCAATTGGTGAAGATTCCTAAACTAATAAAAAAAAAAGACTACATAGCAAATCAAGTTACTGCCATCCTGGCATAAAAGAGATGTATATCAGAAATGAACAATCACCAGACTCGAATGCCTCCCTGCTAAATAAACATCATGAATAAAAAGAGAGAAGGTTATTTCAGCTTTATGATAGATCATATCCATGCCATATCCAACTTAGCTACAGATTAGACTGACAGTAGAGAAAAAGTCAAGCTTTTCTTGAATAAAAACTCAGATTGACTCACCCAAAACCATAGGACGCTGGTCGGTCTAATAGGCCTGGCCAATAGATGGCGGGTTGTTGCAGTCTTTACGACAGAATTGACGCCACCATCTCCACCATCAGGAACACGTTATTCATTTGTCTTGCCTGTCTAGTTGTGGATTTGTGTGTTCGCGACCTAGGTAGCAGCTACAACTCTTCCCCGTGGATCTCCTTCCTTGAATCGGGCTTGTGAATTTGGAAAGTTTGAATATTGTGAGGCTATATGGATTTTTTTAGTTAAGCTATGCAAGATTTTTGTGAAATCTACAAATCAAAAACCCATTATATATTTAGAGAGACAGGGGGAAGATGGGTAATCACAGAGAAAGTAAAAGATAATTTGAAATCCACTATTTTACATGAAGAATCAAACTTCAAAAATAATATGATCAACGAATTCCTTCCCATAAAAACTTAAGTCATTTTTCAAAGAGAAGAAACAAAGAGATTGAAATCTGAAAGAGAGAGTATTTTTTTATTTTCATTGCTTCCTAGTTCCTAACATGCTCTATTTTTTTTTTTGCAATGAAAGAGGAAGGGAAGGAAAAATTATTTGTCTGAAGATACAGTCCCAAGAAAACAAATCATGACGCCCAGTTGGAAAATGAATGTAAATGAAACGTGGCAAGCAAACAATCGTTGAAAAGACATGAACTGCCAAGAGGTTATGATCGCAAATAAAACTGAAATTTAAGAAACGGAAAGAAAACAACATAAATGTACTTACTTGGTTGTATGCTAACAGAATTAGAACAGAGCCATCAACAGAACTTGAGCAGAACTAAGAGATATTGAGAAACTGGCCAGTGGAAAATACAGTCTCATTCAATGACACGTCAAATTAAAAGAAAAAAAAAAGAGCAGCTCCAGCAATCAAGAACTGAAGACAGCCACTAAAAAACTCAGGAATCGAAAAACTAAATTGCAAGTGGGTGCAGTATTAAAGAAGAAGACACTATTTGAACCAACAGTGTAAATGGTTCTAGTTGTAAAGCGAAACCAAGAGCTTATTAGTTTTTTCTGTAATGTAATAAAAAAGCACAGAATTCATTACAGGTCCAAATTCAAAACATCCATATTCAAAACCTAAAAGAACAAATAAAAGATGCTGCAATCAAACTCACCATTTCGATAGCCTTCCCGCATTCTCCTTCTCTTCTTCTCCTTCAAATTTGGCCTGGATATCAACCCTGCATAAAACACACATCACAACCACAACAACATTTACCAAGCATCTCGACAGTTTCACTACCATCAACCTAAAAAAAAAAAGGAGCAGTGAATTTCTTTATCTCGTCCATGTACTGTCCTCTTGTAAACAAACAAACAAACAATCCCTTTGTTAAATGCAGTTCAAGAATGTAAAATGATTTATTAAACCCAAACCATCCAAAATCATACAAAAGAGGTATCAATTTAATATTATTTTCAATCCAAATACGTTAAAAAATATACTTTTACCCAAAACTCAATCATATTTTCCAAGACACTAACCTAGTTAAATAAAATAGCACTGGAAGATTTCTATAGCTAGCGCTGACCTCTCAGCAGAGTCTGTAAATAGCTTCAGTTCTTTTAGAGTAGCACGAACATCATATACATCATGTCCTTCTCTTCCTCTTCAAACACACAACACGACAACAACATTAATCAAGCAAACTAAAATTCTTAACAACATTGATCCAAAAGAATCAGAAAGACAAACCCAATCGTTGCTGACCAATAATTAATCAAGCAAGATTGGTCACAACACATCAAAAAGTAAAACCAGGACATGAATTATTTAAAAACTCTAAAAATGAAGATTTTTTCAGCAAACCCTAGAATTTTACCTTGGAGGAACTTGGCCCAAGTTGGAGGAGACCAGGTTAGCCTAATTCAGGTTGTTTGCTGCTCCTCTCCCTCTGTTTGTTGCTTTCAGTGCTGCAAAAGAGACCCTTTCACAGGGCTCCTAACGTCTCTCTCAAAGATCTCCTCTCCGCCTTTTTTTCTCCTCTCAACCTGTTCCTTGCTTCTATAATTGCAAAAGGGACTGAAAAATCATTGATCCATCCCTTTTCCCCCCACTGATCCCTTTTTGTGTTTACAGGATTCCCAATCATCTCTCTCCATATCCTTCACCATCCTCGCTCTCTCTCTCTCTCTCTCTCTCTCTCTCTCTCTCTCTTTTTCTTTGCCAAAAAAACAAAGAAAGGGATGTCGATTTTTAGCTCCAGCTAAGAGAGGGCAGCCTTTAGAAGCCAGAGGTTGGGAAAGCAAGAGAACGCTTCGCGTTTTCTTTTCTTCTTCCCGCCCTAGGAACACAAAAAAGAGGGATTAGTATTATTGATCCAATGAGAAACCACTAACACCTGGGGCTCCGCGCACTGGGAAAACAGCGACCCTGATGATTAAAAATAATACTCTGCTGGATAATTCAATTAATGATAAAGAGCCTATAAATAGTCATTACATAGTGCATAATGAACCCACTAACCCACATCACCATTACCTCACTAACCCATGATTCTAGCAACACAATCACCACTCTCTTAGCCACCTAAACACATTCCTAAAGACTAGGTCCATTATGACTAAATCAACATAAAATAAATAATTAAATAAAACAATGAATTAAATAAATAAACTTTAACACCCTCCCTTAAACCGAAATCTCAGATAACAGTTTAAGAGAAATCATCCTTCTTCAGTATTCTTAATTACCGCGATCGCGAACACATTCCAAGTAAACCGCGCAATTTCATAAATGCAAAGAAGTTTAAGAGGTTTGGTTTGTATATCTGCAACTTGATCTTCACTTCGCAATAAACTAGGTTGATCATGCCATCATTACCGAGATCTCGCAAGAAGTAGTATCTCACATCAATGTGTTTGCTTCTCCCATGTAACACCGGATTTTTGGAGAGTTTGATAGCTGAGTTGTTATCACAAAATACCGTTGTAGCTCCAATTTGCTGAACCTGTAATTCTTCAAGGATTCTTCTTATCCAAATAGCTTGACAAGCACAAGCAAGTGGCAAGAATAAATTCGGCTTCGGTGGTGGATAAAGTAACAATTTGTTGCTTTTTTGAAGACCACTTAAACCGCACTGTGCCAAACATAAAAACAAATCCCGAGGTGCTTCTCCCGTCATCTTGATCACTCGCATAATCGCCGTCGCAAACCCAACCAGCCTCCATCTTTTCTCCTTTCTTGTAGAACAACCCAAAATCCTTAGTTCCTTGCAAGTAACGAAAGATTCTCTTGGCGTAAGCAAGTGCATTTCCGTGGGATTTTCCATATACCGCCGATTAGGCTTACGGAATACATAATGTCGAGTCTTGTTGCGTTAAATACATTAAACCGCCAACAATTTGCTTGTAAAGTGTCTTGTCCACTTTCTTCCCTCCATGATCTTTGTTGAGCTTTAAACCAAATTCGGTGGGAGTGCTAACGAGATTGCAATCCTTCATCCGAAATCTTTCCGAATATCATGCACATATTTCTTCCGACCAATAAAAATGCCATTTACAGTTTGCATCACCTCTATGCCAAGAAAGTAATGCATCAACCCAAGATCGGACATTTCAAATTCAACCATCATAGAACTCTTGAAATCTTTAAACATATCAGCATCATTTCCAGTAAATAGAAGATCATCAACATATAAGCAAACAATAAGTAATTCCCCCCCAACTCCAATTTTAACAAATAATGAATGCTCATGTGGACACTTATGAAATCCTTCTCTTAAGAAATAAGACTCAATACGACTATACCAAGCTCGTGGAGCTTGTTTTAAACCATAAAGAGCCTTTTTCAAACGATATACTTTATGCTCATATCCGATCTTAATATGACCAAGAGGTTGATCAACAAATACCCTGCTCCTCCAAGTTTCCATGCAAGAATGCCGATTTGACATCAAGCTGGAAAATAGGCCATGAATTCGTGCGACCAATGCAATTATCAACCGAATTGTATCATGTCTTGCAACAGGAGCAAAGACCTCCGTATAATCAATTCCATACTCTTGCTTATACCCCTTGACTACCAATCTTGCCTTATACTTATCAACTTCACCATTTGCCTTCAATTTGGTTTTGAAAACCCATTTTACGCCAATGGATTTTTGTCTGGTGGAAGATCAATCAACTCCCAAGTATCATTTCTTTCAATAGCATCGATCTCATCATCCATTGTTTGCCTCCATTTTTCTTCTTTGACAAAGACTTTCAAAGGTCATGGGATCACAACCGCAAACAAAGCAAAATAGGTAATTGGATCTTCAATTCCATTTACCTCATAATCTTCCATCCAAGTAGGCCTTTTACTGGATACGAGGACAAGGTGGAGCTCTGCAATGGAGCTACCGCCGTGAGTGGGAAATTTCCAACATTTGCCTCCGTTGTTGAGTGAATTTCAGAAACTTGTTTTCGAGCAAGGCCGCTGCAAAATGGCCGCCGCCTGGCCCCAAATCTGCATCTATTTCAAAATCAGCATGCATAGGCCGCCGCCTATCCCAATCCCAAGTTTTCACTTCATCAAACACAACATCACGGCTGGTCACAATCCTTTTTGTAAGAGGATTGTACAATTTATAGGCCTTGGAGCACTCACTCATGCCGAGAAACACACACTTTTCACCCTTATCATCTAGCTTCTTTCTCTTCTCATCCGAGACATGTGCATAGGCTATGCACCCAAAAATTCGAAATACTCAACAT
Organism: Populus x sibirica; assembly: GCA_019202695.1. Taxonomy (NCBI): domain Eukaryota; kingdom Viridiplantae; phylum Streptophyta; class Magnoliopsida; order Malpighiales; family Salicaceae; genus Populus; species Populus x sibirica. The sequence goes on from JAGMVL010002251.1 coordinate 614,758, forward strand.
TGGGTTTCCTCCCACTCCATGCTTCTTCAGGTGTCATGTTCGGATGAAAAAGTAGGGCTTCTATTCAAGACATGAATACTCCAATTTATCGCTTCCGGCCAAAATTCCTTTGGGATTTTTCCTCTAGCTAGCAAGCTCCTCACCATGTTGAGAATTGTTCTGTTTTTTTCTTTCGGATACACCATTCTCGCTGTGGTGTATAACTAGCCGTTAATTCCTTGCGAATGCCATGCTCTCCACAAAAACCATCAAATTCAGTTGAACAAAATTCACCACCACGGTCCGTTCGGAGAGTCTTAATGAGCTTCCCGCCTCATTTTCAGCTTTAGCTTTAAAGCTTTGAAACACATAAAAAGCTTTCGCCTTGTGCTGTAAAAAATAAACCCATGTCTTCCGAGTAAAATCGTCAATGAAGGTGATTAGATACTTTTTACCTCCATTTGAAGATGGACTAATCGGTCCACAAATGTCCGAGTGCACCAATTCAAGAGCATGCTTTGCTCTCCATGATTTGCCTTGCGGGAATGGAGAACGATGTTGTTTGCTAACAACACAATCTTCACATATTTGTGAAGGAATATCAATTTCAGGAAGACCTTTCACCATATTCTTCTCGTGAAGAGTTTTTAGGCCACTAAAATTCAAATGGCCATAACGGAAATGCCAAAGCCATGTTGGATTCTCAATTTCAAAGAATAAAAAAAGGGCTGTGATATCACAATTTCTAAAGGAAACAGCCTATTTGAGCTCATTTTCACTACTGCAATTGACCCTCTCAAAGGATCATAAATTTCACAAATACCATTCTTTATAGTTATCTCATACCCCTTCTCTTGCAATTGACCAGCACTCAATAAATTGCTTTTTAAATCGGGCACATAAAGCACATCGAAATTGTTTCTACAAAACCATTCTTGGTCCTAATCTCAATATCACCCTTTCCTAAAGCATTCACAAGTAGAGTTATCACCAAAGCTTCTTGTCGAATTAAAATCTTCATTTAAATAAATAAAGGAAGACTTACACCCACACATATGATTGTTATGCCCGTATCCACAAACCAAATTTCGGACCCCCGCCGCTGCTCCCGAGACCCGCTTCAGCTTCCGGGTTGTCTCCACAGCCATTAGCGAGTTTCTTCTTCCCTTCTCTCGGCAAAATGTGACATCTCGGCTTTGTCATTGTGTATCCTGGCATAACACTCGGATCGGTAATGCCCAAATTTGTGACATCTAAAGCATTCAACTTTGGACTTGTCACCTTTGCCTCTATTTTGTCCCTCAACACCCCTAAAATTGCCTCTGTTCCCCTCAACACCCCTAAAATTCCCCCTGCCTCTGCCAAAATTATCAACAGCCCTAAACTGGTTTCTATAACCATCTCCCCTGTCTCGGTTCCCATCTCTACCTCTCCCTCTCCGCCTCTTCCTCGGAAATTTAAGGAATGAGAATAATTTGTAGCTTTCGGGGCCCGCTCATTAGTATGTGAGCCCCGAATCATTTTCTCGCTCATGCACAAGCAGGGAGCTTTGCGGCTCATCAATGGAGAGTTTTTCAACATCCCGGACTCTTCAATTGAACAAGCTACGTAATCAAATTTGGGTGACAATGAACGCAATATTTTTTCAACAATCACATTATCATCCATCTTCTCACCGTGAAACCTCATTTTATTGCATATCTCCATCGTCCTGGCACAATAATTTGTGACTGGTTCCCCAATTTGCATCTCGCAAAGTCTCAAAATCCCGTCGCAAGGCCCGAAGTTGTGCATGTTTCACCCTTGTCGATCCTTGATATTTCAGCTTCATGGAGTCCCATATGTCTTTGGAAGTTTCTTTGCTAAGAATTGTTTCCAAAATGGGACGATCGATGGCTTGAAACAGATAATTTTTCGCCTTCAAATCCTTCAGCCTTCTCCCTTCCAACTCTTTTTTGAGTCTCGGTCAAGACGACGTCACCGTAGGTTCTTCAATTCCAGCTTCAACAATCGGCCAATACTCCTTGGACCGAAGGAAATTCTCCATTAGCATGCTCCAATGGTCATAGTGACCATCAAAACGTGGAATGGCCGCTTGAACAAAGGTTGATTCCCGCCATCGATGTACTTATGCTTCGAAAAATGGATGAAGAAAATGGTTGAAAAATTGGATTCTCTCGTCTGGTCACGATTTGAGAAAAACAAATAGCTGGGTTTCTCTCTTTGCTCACGATGAAAACGGCAGGAACTGATTTCTGTAATTTGGGTGGGTTTCTCTCGGCTTCTCACGATGGAAATTGGAGAAGAAAATGGCTGAAATTTTGATACTCTCGTTACTCTCGGCTGCACACGATGGAGATTGCAGGAATTAGAATTGGGTTTGTGAATTTTGGATTTTGGTTCGATCTCTCGTCTGCCAAAGTTGAATTATTTTGGCTCTCTCTCTCTCGTCTGCTTACAAAATGAAGTGAAAGGGATTTTGGGTGTTTTTGGCTTTTTTCGCAGGTTGCTCACGGGTAGGGATATTAGGGATGTTGGGTAAGGCTCTGATACCACTGATGATTAAAAATAATACTCATTTGGATAATTCAATTAATGATAAAGAGCCTATAAATAGGCATTACATAGTGCATAATGAACCCACTAACCCACATCACCATTACCCCACTAACCCATGATTCTAGCAACACAATCACCACTCTCTTAGCCACCTAAACACATTCCTAAAGACTAGGTCCATTATGACTAAATCAACATAAAATAAATAATTAAATAAAACAATGAATTAAATAAATAAACTTTAACAGACCCGGCCACTAGTTACAAAGCTCTGAGAAGGTATCGAGAGGGCAGTCAGGTGCGAAGCAATTAGCCCCTATTTGTAAAGTACCTCTCTTTCTATTTTGGGGGTCACGGCGAGAAATGGCTTGATGAACTGTTCCGTTCGCCACGCACCGGCCCTATTCACTTGCTTATCGTAGAGGCTGTAAGTACACACCACAACTATTAATAGTATAGTGGAGTTGAAACACGAGAGTGCCCGCCCTTTCTTTCAAGTAGGCCACTTTTTTCCCGGAACACAGTCCAGGATAACCGTCACCATGTATATTTCTCTTATGTTATTTGGAATGTCTTTTAAAGTTTTTTTAATCATTAATATATTAAAATAATATTTTTTTTAATTTTTAAAAATTATTTTTAATTTCAATTCATCAAAATAGTCTAAAAATATAAAAAAATATTAATTTAAAATAAAAAATAAAAAAATTTAAATTTTTTCAAACACGCTTTTAAAACGCAAAAACAAATAGGATCATTTATTGAAAAGAAACTTTTTTCCGCAAATAATTTTTGTAAAAAGTAAATTTTTAGAAAATAATTTATTTTCTAATAATATTATAAAAATAAATTAAAAATATTTTCTAGTATTTAGTTATGTTATGAAAAATAAGTTGGAAAATAACTTATTAATGCTTTATTTTTTAAAAGTTTATTAAAATAATAAGGAACAAATCTTATAAATTAAAAATTAAAATGAGAATGAAATTGAAAAAAAATTAATTTAATAAATTATTCCAAATAAAATAAATAATAATCAAATTAATAAAAATCAAATCTAACAAATAAAAAAGTTGAAAAATAATAAAATTAAAATAATAATAATAATAATTTAATAAATTATTTTAAATAAAAATAAATAACAATTAAAAGAATGAGGATCAAATTTAATAGATAAAAAATTTCAAAAAAAAATAATAAGAGAAAAAAAAATAACAACCATAAAAATGAGGATCAAAATTAATATAAAAATCAAATTTTAAAGAATGAAATTAAAAAAAAAGGATTGAAAATAAAATATATAGCAATCAAAAGTTTGAGGATCAAATTTGATATAATCAGTAAATAATATGATATTTTTAAAATTTTTATAATTTTTAGAAAGTATTTTCTTTCAAAATAAAATAAAAACTTTTTTTAAAATTAAATGAAAAAATTTTAACTGAATTTGTTTTTGGTTAAATAACTTTTTTAATAACAAAAAAATAGCAAAAAATTTAGAAAACCACTTTAATAAACGGGACCGTAATGTCAGAAAGAAAGAGAAGAAGAAAAGTCAGTAGTGATGTGAAAACCCGGGCCGAAACAATAAGACAACTTATTAGTCTTCTGACAATCAAAGGGTAATCCACAGTTGTCTGTTATTACCTTTTATCAAATCAATAACAATAATTAACAAAATATCTGAGGAAAAATACCCTATTATCCCTGATCCACGTGTTAATTTTTTTGGTTCCAAGAGCTAAATTGACTGTACACTGTACATAAACAAAATGAAGAGTAAAAAATACCCCTTCCCAACAGTGTTTTTTCGGTTACGAGGGACTTTTTGGTTATTTAACTATTTATTGATACATTATAAAGCTGATGGTACTCTAGTCAAACTTGAAATGCTTAATTTGCTAATAAAAGACAAATATATCCCCACCTTTACTCAAAAGCAGACAAATTTTTTAGAAAGAATAAAAGAATCATTAAAGTGTAAAGGTGTATAGAAAAATGAGAGTAGACTTTCTGTATCAGAACCTGTATTATGTTATGGCAGAGATATTTTTTAAAAATATTTTTTATTTAAAAATGGATTAAAAATATATTTTTTAATTTTAATTTTAATTTTAACATATTAAAATGATTAAAAATAATTTTTATTTTTATTTCTTTTTAAAATATAATTTCACCGCAAGTTGTTTTCCTCAGATACACGAGATTTAAAAGATGGCTGACAATTTAAATTTTTTAAACTTTCAAGTTATCCGTGGGCTAATATCATTTTAAGCTATCCTTTTATACGTATTTACCACCAACTTTGTTAGCCCTGGTCTTGCGGGCAAGTGGGCATAAAATAAAAATAATGTATGTATTTATACGGTGCGCCTGTTGCAAGTAAAGATGTCATAAAATGCCATTGTCTAACATGAGGAGTGCCTCCAGAGTTGACAAGCAAACGTCCTAATGCAGGTTCCAGAAAAGCTTAACAAAACCTAGGACTAAGAGCAAGATCTGCAACAAAAACCACCAACCCACCTCGGACAATGGCTTCCAGCAACTCCAACTCCACCTCGTCAAAATGGGATTACGATGTGTTCCTGAGTTTTAGAGGTGCAGACACAAGGTCCGGTTTCACAGACCATTTATATTCTGCTTTGTCTCGGGAAGGAATCCGTACATTTAGAGATGCAAATGCGATCGATATTGGTGAAGAAATTGGACCGGAGTGTCTCCAAGGAATTGAAAATTCAAGGTTTTCTATTGTCATTCTCTCAAAGGGCTATGCATCCTCCCCTTGGTGTCTTGATGAACTTGTGCACATCCTCAGATGTAGAAAAGAAGGCCATGGTGTTTGGCCTGTCTTTTATGACATAGATCCGTCTGATGTTGAAGAGCAAAAAGGAAGTTTTGAAGAAGCTTTTGCTGAGCATGAAAAGAGTTTCAAGGATGACATGGATAAAGTGGAGAAATGGAGGGATGCTCTAAGAGAAGTTGCTTACTTGAAGGGTCTGGATCTACGAAAACATCTAGACGGGTAAGTTGCTGCTTAATTACTAGAGCCTCAATTGCAATGGCATGTGGTTCTCTTTCAAGATTAAAAACAGTATTAATCGACCCCTGCTCCCTATTAATAAAGAAATTGTTCATCTTTGGGAAAGAAAAAACAAAGAAGAAGAAAAACCAAAGTAGTTCCTGCTCTGCTTATCGTCAGTTAATCATATTCCCAAGATATTGAGCAAATCAGCTCTGGACTAGAAAACAAACTCACACACACACACATATAAATCATATGAAATTGCACTTGCAATGGCGTTAAATTTTATAATACGAAAATGCTTGGCATTTTGCGTGCTCCACAGTACTAGACATTTCTCTAACCGGCCAACATCTAGCCGGGGTTTCTTTATTTTTATTTAGTTGTCGTGTCTGTTCTTGTTCTTGCAAACTTTTGTTCTTACAAAACTGGCTACCTAGTACCTGAGTCATCAAACTTCAATGTACAGAGATCGATTTAATTACTCTAGTAGCAATAGGGCGTGCATGCTCATGGCTAGGGTGAACAAAATTAATCATTCTTAAACTCTACTACATAACAAGTTGTGATGAAATCAATCGGTCAAAATTGAAAATATTCTTTACCCGCTTGTGCATAAATCTTGAAAAGATAATCTCAGGCATGGTGAATCCCAAAGAAAATACGTTGGGAGATAAAAGGATTGCAGCGGATATTAGGATTTGAAAGAAAAAAAAAAATCTAATTTACTGAAAGATCATGTTAAGAGTATAATGAAGAGTGTTACTGAATATTTCTTTCATGTTATATAATTATCGAATAAATTAGAGTTGGTAAGATTCAAATCTGTTTTATTAAAGAAAATTGTCAGGTACATAACCATTATACACCATACCCTAGTTATATCAAGAAATCAAACAAGCAATCAGCAAGAAAAAAAGAAGAGGAAAGGAAAGGAAAGGAAAAGAGAGAGAAAAGGAGAAAGAAAATTAAGAAACATAACTTATTAACATAAAGAAACAACGAATTATCATTTATAACAAAATATATATTATCAGCATGTACATAAAGGCTTTGCTATTATGTTCTCTTAATATGACAATATTTTCATTCTTTATTAAGAATATCCCTCCCGCGATTAAACTATTTCGGAAAAAAGATTTTAAAAAAATTCGTGAGAATAAGGAAACAATTTCGGAAAGGTGTTTGTAAGACCGACGCGTCTAGAAAATGCTTGTTGCATCACTGAAATCACTATAATCATTAATTCGGAATTCCACTATATGTACAAGTTCATGCTTGAAATTATTGCATGTTGGTTTGTGTATTTATTTATAGTGCTCTTTCCATGGACAATTGCAGGCATGAAGCTGAAAACATAGACTACATTGTCAAGGAGATTTCAGTTATACTTGATCGGACAATCTTAAGGGTTGCTATCCACCCAGTTGGCTTAGATTCTCGAGCAAAAGAAGTGATCTCCTTGCTAGATGATGAGTCAATAGATGTTCGCATAGTTGGTATAATTGGGATGGGGGGCATAGGCAAGACAACTCTTGCCAAGGAGGTTTACAATTTAGTCTTCAAAAGATTTGAAGGCAGCTGCTTTCTTGAAAATGTTAGACAGCAAATTATTTCCAATGGGATAGCCTACTTACAGAGACAGCTTCTCTCGGATATCTTGAAAAGAAAACATGAGAAGATATACAATGTTGATAGAGGATCGAAGGTGATAAAAGAAAGATTACGATGCAAGCGTGTATTCATTGTTCTGGATGACATTGAAGATAAACAGGAAGAACTGGATAAAATTCTCGGGAATCTTGATTGGCTTTACCCTGGAAGCAGGGTGATAATAACAACTAGAATTAAGAATCTGCTACAACCATCAAAGTTGTATCGACAATATGAGGTCAAGGAATTGAATGGCAGCGATTCTCTTCAGCTACTAAGCTTACATGCCTTCAACAAGCGCTGTCCTGATGAAAGTTACATGGATTCTGCGAGTAGAATCGTTTCCTATGCAGGAGGAAATCCACTAGCCCTTACAGTTTTGGGATCAGATTTGTGTGGCCAAAACATTGATGTATGGAATAGCAGATTAGAAAAACTAAAAGTGATTAGCCCCAAAGGTACTCACAGTATACTTAAAATAAGTTATGATTCTCTTGATGCTGCTGAGAAGTCTATGTTTCTGGATATTGCATGTTTCTTCATTGGGTACAAAAAGGATTATGTCATGAGCATACTTGATGGCTGTGGTTTCTTTCCAATTGATGGAATCAATACTCTCACGAGGAGATGCCTTGTAAAGGTTGGCGCTAACAATAAGTTCTTGATGCATGATTTGCTTCGAGACATGGGAAGAGAAATTGTTCTCCAAGAATCTTTTAGGGATCCTGGGGAACGTAGCAGATTATGGGATAAAGAAGATGTTATTGATCTGTTAACTGACAGAACGGTGAGACAATAATTGGCGTGGGTTGAAAAACAAAGATATTTCTTATCATAGAATTTATTTAGCATAAAATGGTTGCATAAATGCTCTTTTATTTTCTTTGATGATCTATCTCTTGCTTATCCTACACCTTCAGTTTTCACATTAATTATTAGCATATGTATGAATGCTATAATGCCTATTAGCTAACGTATTCCTTTTGTACCAGGGTACAAAAGCAGTTGAAGGCCTTGTTCTAAGCCTGCAAGGATCAAAAAGCTCATTCCATACCAAGGCATTCAAAAAGATGAAAAGGCTAAGACTACTCCAACTCAATTTCGTTTGCCTTACAGGAAACTACGAATATATTTCTAACAAATTAAGGTGGTTGTGTTGGTCTGAGTTCCCCTTGAAAGCTATCCCAGATGATCTTACTCTGGAACATTTGATTGTTCTTGATATGCGCCATAGCAGTCTACAGCAATTTTCAGAGGAAGTAAAGGTAGATCATGATGTCTTCTTGTTTTTTCAATTTTTGTATCAATAGCTCATTTAATCTGTCAGGTATGCTTATATTGTGCCAACATCTATTTTGGTGCTGCAGTCTTTGAAAAGGCTGAAATTCCTTTACCTTAGCCACTCCCATAAGCTTATCGAGACTCCTAACTTCGAAGGCTTTCCCAGTCTTGAAAAATTAAAACTTAAAGATTGCATTAGTTTGGTAAAGGTCCATGACTCCATTGGACTTCTCAGTCATCTTCAGTCCCTGAATCTGCAAGATTGCGTGGATCTTAAGAATCTCCCGGGAAGTATCTGTGCTCTAAGCTCACTTAAGAAGTTAAATGTGTCAGGCTGCTCAAAATTAGAGGAATTGCCAGAGCACTTGGGGAGTTTGCAATCTTTGGTTCTGCTCCTTGCTGATGAAACTGCAATAAGTACGCTACCAGAAACCATTGAAGATCTAAAGAATCTGGAAAAATTATCTCTGCATGGTTGTCGTCTTATCTTCTCGCCAAGGAAATGTCCACCAACAAGACGGATTCTTCCAGCATCTTTACTGGAACTCGATCTCGGACACTGCAACTTATCAGATGACATGATTCCCTCTGATCTTCAAGGCTTGCCCCTTCTTCAAGATTTGAAATTGTGTGGAAACAACTTTACAAGCTTACCAGGTAGCATTGGAAGCCTTCCTAAGCTTTCCGGACTTTGGTTAAACGAATGCAAAAGTCTTCAATGTATCCCAGAGCTCCAGTCAAGCCTACAGTTATTGCATGCAAAAGATTGCCTTTCGCTAGAAACCATCAACCTCAAGAACTTTTGGGGGGAGGGAGCTTTGGAACTCGATGGTTGCCCAAAGTTAAAAGCAATTGAGGGATACTTCAACTTGGAGTCCTTGAGAGTAGAGATTGTTGAAAAATATCTTGGAACTTGCGGCTTGTTCACAGAAGATTCCCTTCCAAGCATCCATGTCCATGTGATCAATAATCTGACGGGAGCAGCTACAATCAGTTCTCTCCAGGTGCCCTCTCTCACTATCTGTACTCTGTAACACCACGTGCATGGCGCACAGACAATATAAACTATGGCTGCTTGTTGAATAATTTCATTATTCTCATTCATGGGTGCAGGCTCTTTCTGAGAAATCTATTTACAGTATCTTTCTACCGATGAGTGACATTCCAGCATGGTTCAGCCATCAGAATGAAGGTTACTCGGTATCATTGCAAGTGCCTCCACTTGATCATGGTTGCAAATTCAGTGGCTTTTCTATATCGGCAGTCTATGCATGGGAGAATTCTTCTGTACCTTGCTTTTTCTGCCCCATTATTGCAGTTATTAACAGAACGAAAAATTTCCACTGGACTTATAGCCCAAATATCACCTTCTTTATGCGGGAGGTGGAACAGGATCTGCTGTGGCTGAGCTGCTGGTCGTTCGAGAATCAAGTAGAAGGCATTGATGATGAAGATATGAGCTGGAGATTTCGGGATGAGATGGAAGAAGGGGATCGACTGGATGTCTGGATTGACATGGGTTTTGGAATTGCTGTGAAAAGGTGTGGCATCCACTTGCTTTACCATCACAGTGACCTGCAAGGTTCCCGATTAAATGATATAATTACTATTTCACATTTGGTATCGTCAAGACACCATAGAAGGTTGCTGAGTTCAAGTTTTCAGTGGCTGACATTTAACCGCCCTCGAATAACATCTTCCAAAAACTCCTGGGCCAAAGACTACTGGGATGGTTCTTACAGGAGGTAAAGCATTCATGCAATGGTCTTGACAGATACAAGTTCATTGTCATCATCATTATTTTTCATAACAAGTTCGTTGCTTGATCTTGAAATCCTCTTTTTCTTTCCATTGCAAAGCGGTTCATTACTATCTTCAAAGAAAAAAAAACAGAGTATTAAAACGAGTATCCTTCAATTTCAATCCATCGATTATTTCCTAGTCAGTACAAATTCGCACACAAATTTAATCATGTTCCCCATTTTCTTGACAGATGGTCAGTCAAAAGGGGAGAAAAGACCAAAGGGAATCCAGTTGTGCCCCTATGGAGGAGACATTGTGACTGTTGTTCTCTCTTGCGGTGCACTAAAGAGAAGAAAGACGCATTCAAGTTGGAAATAGATCCACTATGAACTGCTTCGCTCTTTGCTAGATGAAGGAACTTATTTGGTGGTTCAAAGCAGATCAGTTTTTTCCTTAAAAAATAATAAAGAAGTCTGTGCTTTGCTTCTAGATAGAAGCAATTCTTAACCAGATATTACCATAAAGTTGTGCTTGATAATGCCTTTAAAGAGAATCAAATCTTAAATGATAGAAGGTTTGAACTGAAAAACACAAAATCAATGTTTATGCTCCTGATGAAACGTTAAAAAAAAAAACATTTCACATAACGATATGTTTTTTATTTATGAACAACCTCACTACATTGAAACCAAACAGCCCCAGCCGAGCAAAAGAATATTTCTTTAGAAATACAACATCAAGCTAGAGATTGAACATCAGAGGGAGGGGAACTTAACAAGCTTCCACCAAGAACTTAACTGTGTCCACGTTTTAAGGAAACTCAACCTTTTGATTTCAGACATTATTGATAATGTTGTTCGATACTTTCCTTCTTTTTAACCTCTTCTCAGTGAGAGCTCGTATTTGCATATCTATTGCTTCACTTGGCAATTTTTAATCAAATAAGAACTCTCCTGCTTAATTCAAGTGGTCAAAACTTACATTAACAATAATTACAAGTAAGAATCACACACTGTACAGACATGCCAAAGGCAGACAAAGCTTACACCAGCCCACTTTCAAAAGTTTTCGCACTTGAAACAGTTGAGGGATTCACTTGTAATCAGCACAAACTGATCAACAAGTTTGATATAATCAGGCTAGCTGCATTCCTCTGCCAAAAGGCAGAGTTGGACAGCAAGATTTTCAATAACTTTTGTACTCACTTAAGACCTCTAGAAAGTCCACCACGAGCTGCAAATTGTCATCGTGTCCACTGGCTTATCAAGAGGTGCATCACAAGAAGCACTACGGTTTGATGAACAGCAAGCCTCTTCACTGAAAACGATGCAAACAATTGTAACTAGAGATTCAGATTTGTAAGGGCTTTTTCATGCCAGGTGATTAAATCCAACATACTCTACAATTATATCCTGGATTTTCTCAAGGGAAAAAAGATAAAATTGAAAAAAAAAAAAAACATATCAAACATCCTGATTCTTCTTGAATCCATTCGACCTCATTGCAAAGGGGTCCATCTTTTGTCCGAAAATTCCACCAAGAGCAATAAAACGTGCATCCTCCAACGATTCCCAACTCGCACCAGTAGTCAAATTAAGGAGCTTGTGATCCTGAAGGATCGAGGGGCAGTCTTTGCCTTCCTCAACAACCGGAAGCCATTTACTTGTTCTTTGTGAAAAAAGAACAATACTCCTAAATGATTGAGCTAAATAGTTGTAGAAGCAAAATGGAGAAGGGGATCACGGCTTGTCAGTGCCATAGGTGTATCTTATAAGACCTTTTCCTCCTCCCCTTCTTTTCGATCGTTCAATAAAATTTACGTTCAAAGAACAATCTAAAGAATGTTGGCTTAAATATTGTACTTATTAAGTGAACTTACAACAATTATTTGTCATAATATTAAAGCACGAAACATGTAACATTGCATTGATAAATCAAGCAGGCGAATAAATTTCTTTTGAACCAAAAAGTAAATACAATCGCAAATAGTGCCTCTCATGCTGTCACTCGGACAAATTGCATCCCATTCTCAGTAAAAACTTGGCATCTCTAGTGCAATTCATACATAACCAATAGAGACTGAAAATATTGTGACGGACAAAAACATCATAATATTTGATATATTGCAACAGATGTTTCAACTACAACGATAAAGAAAAAACAAAATACAATCAAAATTCCTTCAAAGGCTCCAGGTAAATCCAAAAAGGATCGAATCCATAGTGACTTAGTTGGCCTTGACATGCTGTTGAATGACATTAAGAGCTTCAGTGTCCTCCCCAAAATCCTGTAATGCAGTCAGCAAAAGAACAACATGAACCCTTTTGAAAGACAATCAGTGAAATGAAATGAAATGAAATTCAGTACTCTAAAACTGATTTTTACCTTCACAACAACACACGAGCAACCGACCACTTTCCTAGCCTTCCCCTCTGAGTCAATCTTACACAACTGTGCGCCAAAACCCATATCAGATAAATCAGTTGATACGGAGAATCATAGCAAATTTCACAAGAGCAACTATTGGCATCCGTTATATATCTAACCTTAACAGACCATGTCACAGTTTTACAGAGCAGAAGCCTAAGGTGATCTAGAATATTAACAGCAATAACAACAACAAAATAAAAAGTTTTAAGGAATTAATGAGCATTCTACCGAACAATACCATATTATTGACTTGGCCGCATTCAATTGAATATAATTGGATAAAATAAGAGAGCACACAAAACTTACAAAAACATTTATAATTCAAGAAATCAGAGCATTTAAAATCTATCATAATCTTTATTCCCGATTTTATAAGAGCATGACGATAAAATTTCATACAGCAGTCACACATTCCATTAATGTTCCCCTCTGTATAATCTAGCTTTTAACCCCCTCTTCATGAAAAAATACACATTGTATTTCTAGCTATCATATAAAAATCTCTGCTCAAGTTGAACTCTTACGATTATGAGTTCGAGCAATCAAATCTAACATTAACAATAGTAATCACAATAAGACATATAAGTTTAGAAAAACCAAAACAAAGAAAAAATGATTGAAAAAAGAAGTAGACGAGATACTCACACCAGCCCACTCTCCGAGAGTTTTTGCACTTGGAACAGTTAGCAAGTTCACGTTGTGATCAGCACAAAGTGCCTTAACAAGTTTAACATAGTCAGGCTGGTTGCAATCCTCTGCCAAGACACAAAGTTGAGCAGCATGCTTCTCAATCACTTTGGCACCTTCATGAAGACCTCGAGAAAGCCCACCATGAGCCAGAGATTTTCTCAGCACAAGCTGCAATGCTGTCATCAAGTCCATTGGTTCACCGAGTGGTGGTACATCAGCAACAGCTGGAGTCTCAGTCTGAGCAACAGCACCTTCTTCACTGAAAAAACAGATGCAACAGATTGAAAAATAACGATTCAGATCCTTTAAGGAACTCCTTTCTTGCTAAATAATTAAGAGCCTTTATGTCATTAACATTTTTTTAATATAATCGAAGAGAAAAACATACCCAGACATGATGATGATTCTTGAATCTGGAGGCTAAACTTAATCTGGAACTGTATAACAAAAAAAAATCAAAGAAATTCAGATCCAGAAATAATGAAAATGATGTTCTCATTATCCTAAGATGTTCAAGAGAAGATGGTGACGAGGGAGAGATTACCTTGCAGGTAAGATGCGAAGGAGGCTATGCGCGAGTCAGCCAAGCAAATGAGTTTGGAGGAGGAGCAAAATGCGATTTTATATTAGGGTGTTAAACCCTACTTCTTGTCCTGAATTACAGTTTTATCCCTTTCTATGGGCTTTCTGTTTAAACGTGGACTGGGCTTCTTTTTCATGTTGGATTTGGTTTTTTTTTTTATTGGAGGGGGTTGCTAATTTATATTTTTAATAAAATTGTTAACTTCTGATAAAAATATGGATTCTAACTTATGTTTTTCAAGTATATTTTTCTAATTGTATTTGAATTAATTATAATATAAATCAACCAATTTTTAGTTAAAAGTGAATCTCATTCAACAAATATATTGAGTAGAAAAGTTGATAATTACATTTTATTTTATTTTTACTTTCACATGCTATGTGTAAATCACGTTTTATATATTTTTTTAAAATTAATTTTTGGTAGATTTTTACATACAATGATTTCTATAGTTTCTGAATCTGCAATTATATGAATTTCACAAATTAATCTTAGATTTAAATATTGTATTATTTATTTATTTATGTATCATAAGTAATTAAAATGTGAAGCCTGCTCATATATTGGCATCTTGAATAAAAAAAATTTCTCATTTCATAACACAATTATAATTATTAAATAAAACTATTTATAATTAATCAATCAAGATTATATGTATACAAGTTTAATAATTTTTAAAATATTTATAAATTGATATATATAGTCCTAGATGGCAAACTATGTCCATCTAGTAATCTTAACTCTATTTTCACTTGGATTAATGAAGGAAAATCCCTCCCACTCATAGCCCATGCTAGAGGAGGGCTCTTGATTATATATTTACTGGAATAAGTTTTCCATTTTCTCCATTTGACTAGTTTATAATGGAAAGTAAATTGCAAATAATTACCACTCGGCGCAAATGTAAAAAAAAAAAAAATTCAAGAATTTCTGCCATCGTTGTGTAATCTCAAACTCAACAAATTAAAGTAATTAAAATTCAGATAGAAGTTAAATAAATACCCAAAAAGCAAAATCTAAATTAATTAATTTATCTGCCCCTTGATAATGCTTTCTCAGCAGTGTCCATCTCTTCAAGAATTCTGGCCCTTCTCTTAGATGGAATGGGAGCGGTCGGTCCAAAGCTGACGTAATGCCCGGTGACAGCATTCAAAGCCGAATACATATCACGAAAAGAAGCACGACCAAGCAAAGCTTTCTCTCTTCTATACTTTGCCACCCAAGAGTTTGAAGTTTCTCTTAGGTTAGCCACTGCATCAGCCACGTTCGGATCGTTCTTGTCCATGTTTACGGTGGTTCTAACCTTGTTGATCACATCCTCTGTATCTTTCACGTACTCCTCATCCGATCCTGCAAAAGCTGGAGTGATTGGGAGGACGAACGGGGAAGTCAGGATTGCGGTGGCCAAGGACAGGAAGTGGCGACGAGCGTGGTGGTTTCGAGGTTGCTGCTGCTGTGGTGTTGGCGGTGGTGAAAGTGGGGCGATGGAGCTGGGTTTGGGTTTGATGGGGGAGAGGGGTTTGAGCTTGGAAGCTGGGGTCAGGAGTGCTGGTGAAGTCATGGGTTTTCTGTTGGAAGAGGAGCAGAGTGAGTCTGTTTTCTACAGAGGAGTTGTGAGGAGGCCACAGGGTTCTTGCCACGTAGGCTTATCACCTTATCCTTATTCTTGGTTCTGTGGACGAGACCATACCCAATCATAGTGCCATAAGTAGGACAAACATTGTGATGTGTAAGTGCCTGTCAAATTTTTGCTTACGTGTATGCACCCAATCACCATGCACCTCTCGAAAATACACACAAAGGAAATGCACGATCACGTGCCTGCATAAGAAACATTTGATGTCCCTTTCCTTCCTTTACTTTTTTGCAAGTTAAAGCCGTTTCTCCACTCGCGGCTTCATGGGTCTTCCACTGGACACTCATTCTCCCGATCGGTTTTTCATTCCCCTATATTTGCAAACAATTGTTGATTATTTTTTAAATTTATTTACATCAATTTTGTTTGAAATTTATGTGCTAAATATCCCACTTTTTAATTAATCGAATCAAAATTAGATCATTTTTATTGACACGAGAGGATTCACCGGCAATGAATTCGATGTTATGTGTTAGCTATCTGAACTAATATTTCATTTTTCTGGGCACACGTACGGGGTTTTATCCAGTATTTTTCTTTTCTTTTCTGTCATTTTTCTAAATGAAAACAAATCTCATCAATCAAACCAAAAAAAAAAGTTACACTATTATTTTAATATATTTATAACAAAAAATCATTTTAAAAATTAAACTTTACCATAATTTCAAACACAGTAGATTTATAAACCTTATCTTTTGACTATCCAGTACCTGTCGTCCTGTCTAATGACATAAACATGATTATCCAGTACCTGTCTATTATGTACACGTACTTAATCTAATCCCATCTCCTCCCAGAACAGATCATCTCTATGTAGATTCTTAATCTCTGCTCTGAGAAACATCCAAAGACACAGGCAGGATTAGAAACATGCAGGTAAAAGGAGGAGAAAAACAGGTTGGAGTTCCTGTAATAATAGCGATGAAAGGGCATCCTGGCACAGGCAAGAGTACTTTAGCCAGCTCTTTAGCTTCATCTCTCAAGATCCCTCTCATTGACAAAGATGATGTCCGTGACTGCACCGTATCCATCCAAAACTCCTCACCCGCTACAGCATCCAAACTCCTCAACGACCTCTCTTACGACGTTGTCTGGCAGATCGCCTCCACTCAGCTACGTTTAGGTCTCAGCGTCATCATCGACTCTCCACTCTCTCGGAGGGCCCATCTCGATAGACTTGTCCAGGTGGCTTCCTCTACCGGGTCCTTCCTCGTGATTGTCGAGTGTAAGACGTTGGATGAGGGTGTTTGGCGGAGAAGGCTAGAGCAACGTGGCAAGGGTGATCAGGCTAGCTGGCATAAGCCTTCAACGTGGCAGGATCTTGAGAGGCTACTTGAAGGGTACGGTGGGTCCACTGACTATGATGTTGGCGATGTACCGAAGATAGTCCTGGATACTTCTGTTGCGGTAGCGGTGGATGAGCTTGTTTCTAGGGTGGTGGATTTCGTTGTTTCTTCTGCTTGTACAGGTTATCACAACTAGAATTAATTACTCTTAATATTATCTGTATAATATTCAAACTATCATATGTATATAACTTTGTACATGAGTCTAGAAAGACTAGAATGGTCGATCTTGCTTCTTAAATTATCACCTGTGAGGTCAGAAGATTACTAGTTGTTGGATAAACAATAAAATGTGATGAGAACATGGCATATAGCTGCCAAAAATATGTTTACAAAAATATAGCACGCACCAGTTAGCTTGCCCTTTTCGAGAATCTAGAACACAGCTTATGAGGCCCTCCGAGGTTACGAAAGAACAGCCGAGGCAAAAACAAAATCCAAGCTTATGTTTGTTTCTCGAGATACTATGTGATGTATATAACAATACTAACTCTAACGGGTGGTCATAGATATAACAAAAAATACATTACACTTCGGCGTCATTAGCGGCGCCTCTCGGGCAAAAATTGTTTTTATGTCGTGTTGTTCGGTGTGTCAATGTGTTTTTTTTCTATTGTTGCCATGTGTGTCGACAGTGGTAAAATGATTTATTGCTGATGAGATTTTCTTTTTGTTTTTTCCCCCTCAAAAATCACAGGTTGGATTTTTTTATTGATTGATATTTCAGTTCATTTTTTTTAGCTTTTTTATAAAAAAAATATTTATTTTTAATTTTATCATTCTATTTTAGTTTATTACATGTTATTTTTTTTAATTTGTTACTTTTCTTTTATTTATTTCTTTCTTTGATTTTTTTAAAAATTTTATTGGTTTTCGATTCAGATTTATGGTATATCATATTTTTCAATTTGATATTTGTTTTTTAAATTTTTTTGTATCTTTTTATTGAAGTTATTTTTTTTTCAATTTAATCATTCGATAAAAAAAATTACAATTGCTCTCTAATTTATTTATTTATTTATTTTTATCAACATTCTTCTAATTGCTATTTTTACCCTTTTTCATGTTGAATCTTTTTGTGTGATTGCTTTTTTTTCTTAATTTTATTATTCAACATTTGATTTATTAGAAATTAAGTTTAATGACTTTTTTGTTATGTATAGTGATTATAGTCTAATGACCTGAATCAAATTTGAAAAGGGGTTGCAATGGGTGCTTGCTAGGGATAAATTTCTTGATATCCATATCTTATCAATTACTCATCATGTAAGAAATTTTGATATTCATATTGGGATTCGGGTATTCATATGGATATTCATTATTTGATTATTATTTATAATTCAATAAAAAATTGAGATGTGTATATATAATATTGTATTAAAAAATCTAAATATTATACGAATATATCAATATACCATAAATATATATTTTGAATTAGGTTCAATCGGGATACAGGTTGTCTTTTTGGCAAACGTAATTGTAGCTTGAAAAATATTGCTCGAGAATAATAAAATTACAACTTTGAGGTACAGCTCCAAGGCATTCAGTACAATTTTTTTTTTTGGTATAAACCATGCGGTGTTCTGGACGCTGGTCTAGACTAATTCACGCTCGCACCGGGTCGGCCCACAGAAGGGTAAAGTACTCCCCAAGAGAGTGTTTTAATACATAAGAAAGAGTCGAACCCCTGACCTTACTTAAAAGATGAGAGTACCGAACCACTCACACCGTGCACTCTTGGGTATTCAATACAATGAATCTAAATAATTAATCTCCAGTAAACATTTTTTTTTTAATCATCAAATGGCATGTAAACATCACGTGTATAACACACACACACACTAAAGCTGAAAGTAAAAACACTTTACATTTAGATTCAGTTTACTGTTAAATGCAATATTGAAATGACATCTGTGCCTAAAAACCAATTGCTTTTATGTGGGGATATTTTGATATTTTCACATTATATATTAATTATTAAAGAATTTTTCGAGTGCATAATTGTATTTTTTTTTTATCTTTTTAAATACGATAAAATGATCTAATTTCGCTCCGGATAAAAAAATATATAAAACTAGCTAAAATAGGTATAAATATATTTTCATTTAATTATGTACTGTAAATTAACAAATAAACCATTGGGATCAAAAAAATTAAATAGTAGGTTTAAGGGGTTTTTAGTCTTTTTATATATATATTTTAATATCAATTGAATATTAATTAATTTGAGAAAATTTGTTAGTGAGGGGGAGACACCCATGCATTTTGAGTGGCTCATGTGGCATCTACCAATTAAAAAAGTATATTTTCATTGTGTTATTGGATGTGATGTTATGTTCTCTTCTTTTCTATATGATGTGTGTTATCAACTTTATGATGATTTGTCACCACTTGATCCTTTTTTTTTCTCTTACCTTAAAAAATACAGGTTATTCATTTTTGTTCTTAATATTTAAATTTCAGTCTTTATTCTTTTGATTTTTAATTTTTGTTTCTAGTCATTTCGTTTAAGTTTTATTTGTTTTCAATTTAATTATTCAATTCTAACTTGTCATTTTTTTTTAATTTGGTCTATTTTCTTTTAATTTCTAATTTTTTCCTTGGCCATTCTATAAAAGTTTTGATGTTTTTCAATTTCATCATTGAATCTAAGTTTTGATATTTTTTTTTCTTCTAATTTGGTCCTTATTATTTTTATTTTTGATTTTTCCTTTTGTTATTTTCAATTTAATCATTCAAATAAAAAATTTGTTCTTACCCTTTAATTTATTTTTATCTTGATTTTCGCTTTCATTATTTCAATTTTTATTTTTTTATTTTAAATTATTTTGTGTAATTGATTTTTTTTCTGATCCCCTAATTTGACATTTAATTTGTTGGGAATTGGGTCTATGTATAATGCTTGCGGTTTAATAATTTAAGTCACTAGCTTGAAAAGTTAATATGGTTTGACGTCCTTTTTTTGACTTATTTTTTTCTTCAATTTCACCATTTGACATTATTATTTTTATTTTTTAAATAGCTTTGTGGTTTTTTTTCTAAATTTTTTTTATTAGGTTATCTTGATTGCATAACCTAAGTCATGAGTTTTGCAGGTTAACCAGAGTTGCTTTACTCTTATTACCCAGGTTACATGTTTATAACACTATCTCGGGTTAACTTGAGCCGATTTTTTTGCCTTTTTTTTGTTCAATTATGTATCTTCAAAGATTATTTTCTAAGTTGTGTTTTTTTATAAATTTTATTTGTTTATTATCATTATTAATTTTTTTTTATTATCTTATTAAAATAAAATGAACTCATTAAATTCAATTGGGACTTGTTTTTTTTTTTTTTTTTAAAAAAACACACTTACATTATCCAAGTATATATTTTTTAAAAAAAACTTGCAGATTAGTAGCACAGGCCCAGCAGATATTGAAACTCAAAAGTATTTTAAAAAAAGAAAGAACATGCTATTTTACTAGGAGGCCCCTCGCGTTACCGGAAGGAAAATAAAATAAAAAAGCAAATCAATATTACGAGTCAACTGTCAGACATGTGGTCTTCCCTTTTCTTTCTTTTTTTCTGCGAGGACAGCTTCCAAAACTTAGTTTCCATGCTACGAATTCACATATGTTAATTATTGCAAACACCCCCTCAACAAACAATAGTCTTTTCTAGACTTGCCTCATGTGTACTCATCTCCCTGTCAATTTATTCACTGCTAAGTAAATTTGCAAGTCAACTATATGGTCTCCGATAACCTCTGCTTTTCATCTCAAGCTGCTTCTTTATCGTTTTTTAAATAAATCAAAGTCTGTCTTCTTCACAAGCAGTAATCTTTTCTGCTTTTTTTTTTTCCTTCGAGTTTCTGCTCTTTCAGGGCTTGATTCTATCTGTGTTTAGCTTCGTTTTGATGTTTATGTCTTTGTTTTGCAAGTTTTGGGATTTTTCAAGCGAGGAAACTTGGTTTGATTAGTTCCTTTGGTTGCTGTCCTCATTTTCCCCAGCTCTTGACCGTATCTGTTCTGTTTTGTTATCTGGGTTTTCTTTGATAACAATTGTTTTCTTTTTTCAATTACCATATCCTGGTTTTATGATTCCTGTCTGATTAAAGATGACTATCAATTTATGGCCATTACAGTGAACAATATTCTCATGTGGCCATTCCTTTAAATCTGATACTTATTATACTGTCAATTCAATGTTTCTTGATGAGTTTAAGTGCTTGTTGGGCTTAACTAGAGACATTTAGATCCAAAATCATGGAAAGTGCCAATGAAATGACATCTTCTTTGAGTTTCGCTTCATCTTCGTACTTATCAAATGGGTCTAGTATCCACCACGTATCAGCTTCAAATGTTCCTGAGCCTGGTGTAAACCTTGAAAACTTGAGCTTAAACAAGCTTAGTGGCAATCTTGAAAGGCTATTACTTGATAAGGAGTATGATTACAGCGATGCAGAGATTTTTGTCGAGGGCACCCCTGTTGGTGTCCATCGGTGTGTATTGGCTGCCCGTAGTCAGTTCTTTCATGAACTTTTTAAGAAGGGAAATAACAATTCGACGAATGGAGATAAACCCAGGTACCTCATGTCTGATTTGGTGCCTTATGGTGGGGTTGGATATGAAGCCTTTCATGTTTTCTTGCATTATTTGTACACTGGAAAGCTTAAGCCATCTCCGCCAGAAGTGTCACGATGTGTTGATGATGCTTGTGCCCATGATGTTTGCCGCCCTGCTATTAATTATGTAGTGGAATTGATGTGTGCCTCTGCCACTTTTCAGATGAAAGAGCTTGTTTTGCTTTTTCAGGTAACCAGTGATTTCATGGATAAATTATTATGTGGTCCTATGTATTTTAACTCGCAGCGATTCATAAATAGGGAATGATAATTGACAACTTAATTGCTAGACCAAAATGTGTGTTTCCTCGTCTATTTTTATTTGTCATGGATTGTCAGGATAGTTTTTTCCTTATTCAACGTTTATTTATCCTTTCAGCGGCGTCTCCTGAACTTTATTGAGAAGGCTCTTGTTGAAGATGTAATCCCAATTCTTATGGCTGCTTTCCACTACCAGCTAGACCAGCTCCTCTCTCACTGCATCGAAAGACTTGTAAGATCAGATCTTGATAGCACATGCATAGATAAAGAGCTCCCTGATGAAATTTCAAGTAAAATTAAATTACTTCGCAAAAAATCTCTGCCAGAAGCTGAAAGTAGTGTTGAAGAGGTGGACCCCATACTTGAAAAGAGTTTCAGGAGAATCCACAAGGCATTGGATTCAGACGATGTTGAACTGGTGGAGCTTCTCTTGAGTGAATCTAATTTAACTTTGGATGATGCTTATGCTCTCCATTATGCTGTTGCCTACTGTGATCCTAAGATCGTCAAGGAAGTTCTTAGTTTAGGCTCGGCTGATCTCAATCTCAGGAACTCCAGAGGATATTCAGTGCTTCATGTTGCTGCAAGGCGCAAGGAGCCATCAATCATAATGGCACTACTAACTAGGGGCGCCAGTGCATCAGAAACTACATTGGATGGACAAAATGCAGTTGCAATTTGTCGTAGGTTGACTAGGCCAAAGGATTATAATGAAAACACCAAGCAAGGTCAGGAATCTAACAAAGACAGGATATGCATTGATGTACTGGAGACAGATATGCGAAGAAGGACTTCAATGTCTGCAAACGTCTCAATACTGTCGCCATCGGTAGCTGATGATTTGAGCATGAAGCTGGACTACCTGGAAAATAGAGGTGATAAATATTTATTTATATTATCCAATTTCTTTTCGCCAATGCTGAAGATGTCATAAATTCACTCTGCCACACCACAGATTTGGGTAATTAGTACTAATCACTATGCATCTTCAAAATATTTTGGGAAGAAATTCTGCAGCAGCATGTTTTAATTTATTATTTGTTGAATATTTTTTGCCAAATCATAATTTTAGTCTCAAATTGTCAAAAAAATAATCTAGTTTAGTCAAAGACATTTTTTATGCTCTAGCTAAAGAAAATTGAAAGACAAAGGTGTTTGATAAGAAGATAAATCTTTTATTGAAGGGGAAATGAATACACAACAATATTTTTACAGTGCTAGAGTAGCTGGTATTTAACATAACAATAAGGTATCAACTTGTATAAAATATGTGCAAATAAATTCTCTAAGACGTGATTTGCTTTTTTGACTAATTTGAATGTTAACTAATGTGGTCCGAGTTGATTTGTTTCCATGACATGCTCTTTTATAAGGCAGCTTCCTTGTTATCATGAGTTACCGTATTGGGGTGAGTTTATTGCCACTAAGACTCCTTCATGAGTTACCATCTTCAAGTGAGTTTATTGCTATTGGGACTCCTTTATCAGTCAACTTCTCTCTACTAACATAGGCTGATTTGTGGGAGTGTTCATCCTTGTCACTCCAGTTGTTTCGGGTCTCTTTGTCACTTTAGTTACTGTTAATATCCTCCCTCAAACTATGCCCGGGGCTAGAGGCAAAGTTTGCCCTTAAAGTAGCTCTGTGCAACTTTTGACATAGGTTTGGTGAAGATGTCGGTTACTTGATTATTAGCGGAGACATGTTAAGTGATGAGAAGTCCAAGTGCAACTCGCCCACACACAAAATGGTAATCCAACTCAATGTGTTTGTTGTGAGCATGAAACACTGGATTAACCTTCATATGTAGAGCACTGAGATTGTCATAGTAGAGGATTGGTAGAGAAGAGAGTGGAAGGTGAAGATCTTTTAGAATAAAGGTTAGTCATATAAGTTCTGTTGTGGTGTTGACAATGACTATATTCTGCTTCAGTGCTTGATTAAGAGACAATATGTTGTTTCTTTGCACACCAAGAAATGAAGTTTCTGCCAAGGAATATGCAGTATCCAGTGGTGAAATGTCTTGTGGTAGGGTAGTTTGCCCAATCTGCATTTGAGAAAGCACAAAGATCAAGTGTAGAATGAGAAGTAAAATATACACCAATATCCATGGCGCCTTAGACATCTCTTAAATTGCGATGAACCATTTTTAAATGTTAATAGTTGGAGCATACATAAATTGAGAGACAAAGTTAACACTGTATGAAAGATCAAGTTCGTGAGTGTTAGATACTATAAGGCACCAACAAGTCCACGAAAAGAGTATGGATCTTCCAGTAATGTTTATTTATTAGGGTCTTAGTCTTAGCTTCAAGTAATGTGCTCATGGGTTTACAATTCACCATACGAGCTCGTTTAAGGATGGTAAGTGCATAGTGTGATCGGGAACTATAGAGACCTTTAAATGTGTGAGTGGCCTCAATCCCAAGAAAATGATGAACTGGTCCAATATCTTTCATTGCAAATTCTGAACTCAAGAGCTGAATGAAGTTTGTAAATAGAAGAACAGAAGATCCTGTAAGAAGTATATCATCAACAAAAAGAAGAAAGATTAATGTATCGGAATTAGAGATGGATCTGCAAGGCCGAAAAAAATCCATATCTAAGGAGGATTGTACTAAACTGATTAAACCAAGCACCAGGTGCTTGTTTGAGACCATAAAAAGCCTTTCGGAGCTTGCACACATGTGATGGATATTGTGGATTTGCCATTTGTGGAGGTTGTTTCATATATATGTCTTCTGAAATTAAACCATGTAAGAAGGTGATTTTTACATCAAGTTAACGAATAGACCATTTCTGAACTCGTGCTACGGTGATAACTATAAAATAGTTTCAGGTTTGATAACTGGAGAGAAGGTCTCGGTATAGTTCAATCATTGCTGTTAAAATCGCGAGTTGACTCGTAAAATTATACGAGTCAACATGTATCTAACATGCAAACTCATACTATAAACTCGAAAACCAATAAAATCAGACTTGACTCGTGCAAACCCAGTAAACTCGATCAAAATCATGCAAAACTATGATTTTGCACCCGAGTGTACTAGTTTACAGCCAAAAACATCTAGGTATTGCAGATTGCATAAATTACACATGGTTTTTGGTATGGACAACAAAAATAAACAATGTACCAAATTGAGGTGTCTCAAATGTATCAATTTCCCTATCTCGTTTGGTATTTCTTTTATTGAAGACCCTGACAAATTCAATAACCTGATGCATGCCAATTGTTTGAATACATCAAGTAGTGTAACTCCAAGTGAAGGGTCTAAAGTGTCAATCAAAAGGATGCGAAGACCTTTTTCTTTGTGAATGGACACGGGAAAAGAGGTCTCCTCTGAAAGCTTCTTGCGTAAATGACAAACCCTGTCATATGAAGTCCTTGTTGTTGGTTCACCAGGATTATTGACATCCATGGTTATACATTCATTTTTTTGTCATATATTAGGCAAAATCATGTACTATATCATACATCTTGAATTTCATACCTTCAAACTCATTCATCTCAAATCTTGGAAGAAAGAACGTGTTGCTAAGACTTGAAAGTACTCCTCTCCAACAAACTCCATATCTCTACTTAGAGTCTCCTTAAGGTAACCTTGAGCCATCCACATCTTCACCAACTCGAGTTTGCCCATCTTTTATTCTTTTGGAAACATGGTAGTCTAACCTAATCTTAAGCAAATGATCTGTGTTATTGCCTAAACTTCATTGAGAATAACCTCAAATGATCTTTATTGATAAAATTGCCTTTTGTTTTTATTAACCATGTATGAAAAAAAATTACTAATGATTTTATAATTTGTTTTTACGATTCGAGTTTACATTTTATTTTTCATGTCATGTTAAAAAAACATTTTTGACAACCTTGAGTCCAATCCATCAACTTGGTGATACCCCTTTGCTACCACTTGAGCTTTTAGATGATCTAGTGAACCATCGGGTTTGAGTTTTGGTTTGAGAACTCATTTAGAGCCAATGACGTGCATGACAGCTGTGTGAGGAATAAGTTCCCAAGTCTAATTTTTTTGGAGAGTCTCAAGTTCCTCTTTCATTTCAGCCTTCTAGCTAGGGTGAGCTAAGGTAGATCGAATGCTATGAGGTTCACGAGGAATGGTTGCTGATAATTTGAGGGAAGTTAAAGCATATTTTGAATTGGGCTTAACAATCCCTCTTTGTGATCTAGTAATAATGATATGTGGTGGAAGAGGTGCATGTGGAGAATGCACAAGCTGGGTGTCTGATTCCAGTTAAATCGAAATCATATTATGAAAGAGATGAGTGTTGCTCAGGCATTTCAAGCTCAATTTCGGGTCGTATTGGATGCAACTCGATCATGGGTTTAGTTTTGTCAAATTGTTGAATGCCAACTCTATCATGTTGTTGATTTATTTCAAACTCATTTTCAGGTTCTGCTAGTTGCATTTCAGTCACGATGTCAATCTTAACATGCTAACTTGCAGTTGTACTTGGAGTATTAACAATAACAGAACTTGCTCCGTCATGTGAATCAAAATCAAATGTTGGAATGGCTGATAATGAGCTTAAGCATGGTGGAGGGGGTGTTGTGGGTTGTATGCTTGCAATAGAATTAGAATTAGTAGGAGACAACCATGAATTAAATATGCTCATAACATGTGATGTAGAAGATGCAGTGATACAACATTGATTTTTTTTTTTATAGGGAAAAAATGACTCATCAAAGATCATATGATGAGAAATAAACACTCTTTTACTGGAAGGGTGAAAAAAATTGTATCCTTTATGTTTATTCCTACAAAGACACAAATGATTGTTTTTGGATCAAATTTGTGTTGTCTTGTATCCTAGGTGTAAGGGAAGCATTTAGACCTAAAGACTTGAAGAGAAGAATACTCAAGATGAGTAGCATGCAGTGTAAAATATAGAGATTCCAAATTAAGAGCTGACGAAAACAATGTATTAATAAAGTAGACAACAATAGTGAAAGCTTCAACCTATGAAATTAAAGGATTACCATTGTGAAATAATAGTCATACTTAATTCCCATATTATTCTATGTAGCCTTTCTACTATACCTATTTGTTTTGGAGTATAAGAGCATGATACCTGATGAACCATGCCTGTTGAGAGGAAGCATGATGATAGTTTGGAGTTTATGAATTCTGCTCTTCCATTAGAGTGAAAAACCTAAACCTTGATATGTTTGTTAAATTATTTAGAGACATAATTTTCAAAGGCTAAATAAGCATTTGAAAAGTCAAACTTATGTCGTAGAGGGATTATCCAAGTATACTTTGAGAAATCATCTACTAAACGTGCATAATATTTGAATTTTTCCATTGATAAAATAGGAGTAGGTCCCCACAAATCACATTGAATTTTTTTAAAAAATATTAGAACTAGATTGTTCAGAATGGGAGAAACGTAATCTACTAAGCTTTTTAAATTGACAACTATCATAAACACGTTCATGTTTTATAGCTTCGATAACATCAATCAAGCCTTTATTTTTCAATTTGGTCCCTTATTTAATTTCTATTTTTTTTCCTAAACTATTTTGTAAAAACTTTGATGGTTTTCAATTTCATCCTTAATCCAAGTTTATGTTGTATTGTTTCAATTTCTACTATACTTGTTTGTTTTGGAGTATAAAAGCATGATACCTGATGAACCATGCCTCTTGAGATGAAGTGTGATGCTAGTTTGGAGTTTATGGATTCTCCTCCTCCATTAGAGTAAAAAATCTTGATCTGTTTGTTAAATTGTCTAGAGACATAATGTTTAAAGGCTAAATAAGCATTTGCAAAGTCAAACTTATGTTGTAAAGGGATTATCCAAGTATACTTAAACAAATCATCTACTAAACATGCATAATATTTGAATTTTTCTATTGATAAAATAGGAGCAGGTCCCTATAAATCATAGTGATTTTTTTTAAAAAAATATCAGAACTAGAGTGTTTAGAACAAGAAAAAGGTAATTTATTAAGCTTCTTGAATTGACAACGATAACAAACACGTTCATGTTTTACAGTTTCGATAACATCATTCAAGTCTTTATTTTGCAATAATTTTAAAGTAGAAAATTAATGATGTTCTAAGCGTTGATGCCAAATGTCTATTGATCATAATCTGAGTCGACAAGAGAAGTAGAGCTCAGGCATGATGGGAGAGATCACCCTTGCTCCTCTTTGTGATCACAAGTTGCCTTATATTTTGTTCTTTAATGCAAAAATCATCATCACAAAATTCACAATTAACAAGAAATTGGGATTGAGATGTTAGTTGACTTACAAAAAGTAAATTTTTTTAAGTCAAGAACTAATAGGACATCATGAAGAGGCAAGACATTATTTTTCTTGCTTAATGCAAGAATCTTCAATACCATGTATTGGTATAAAAGACCCATTACCAATAAGAACTGAGTCTGAACCACAATAATCACGAATATTTGTTAACATATCTGATTTATCTGTCATGTAGTTGGAGGCTTCTAATTTTTATGTCCATCTTGTTTTAGTGATAGTATTGTCCAAAGTGAAAGCTGCAAGAGTTTGTGGTATGTTTTCATGTTGAGTAGATCGTTTTGGTACCCACCACTATATTTTGCAATATTTCTGGCTACACCATAGTACCGAAAAGTTTCTTCTTGGTATAATTCTCATTCCGCAAGTGTCATGCGGTGTTCACCAGGTGAAGGAGGATGTTTTTATTGAGGGTCTGGAGTAGATCTAACAGAGTAGGTATGATTTCTATCTTGATGTTATGCATGGAAGTCTCTCCTGGTAGATATGAACTTGTGTTTGTTGCCATAATTTTCTAAAGAAAACCGTTGAGAACGCCGTTGTCTTTGCCCATAAAACACTAGATGTGGGGTGAATGAGTTTGAGTTACTCGTCTAATTAGTAAACCAATTGCGTCTTTGATTAAGACTTTGTGGTTGTGAGACTAACCCAGAATATGAAAGCCTTAGTGGTTTTAACATGGTGCAAGTGAAAGTTTCATATTAAGGACCAAGACTAGTGAGGAGACAACAAAACTTATTCTTTGTCTGAAATAGGTTTTCCAATAGCTGCAAGATTGTCACATAAACCTTTGAAGGTACGAATATGTTCTCAAATGGTTCTGTCATCTTCTTTGCGGAAATATATAACTTGTTATCCGAGAATGAATTCATGTTCTTATGAATCTTCTACGTATTTATTCTTGAAAGCATTTCATACAACATAGGTTGTATTTAACCCACGACAAGGCCTAGTGTTTCTTCTAAAAGCATCCCAATTATCCAACCACGAAGGAGACGATCTACCTTTCTCCCAGGCAACGTATTCTTCGGTTAGTTTTGGTGCAGAAATGTTTGAATTTCTGGTGTTATTTGAGTCTGGTGTGATATACTTGGTGGAGGCTGAATCTTCATTAGTGAGGTGCCTAACCAACTCTTAACTTCCTGCAAGAGCCAAGGCTTCTTCTCTTCATAAGGGATAATTTGTAGGGCTAAGTTTGAGGGTAATGAAATTACCAACATTGAGAGACAGTGCTGTCATGCTGTATGGTTCTGCTGGGATTGTTGCGTGTTCACACTGGCTCTAATACCATAAAGAAAATTGAGAGACAAAGGTGTTTGATGAAAAGATAAATCTTTTATTGAAGGGGACGTGAATGTACATCAATACTCTTACAGTGCTAGAGTAACTGATATTTAACATAACAATAAGGTATCAATTTGCATAGAATCTGTGCAAATAAAATCTCTAAAATGTGATTTGTTGTTTTGACTGATTTGAATATTAACTAACGTGATCTGATCTGATTTGTTTCCATGATATGCTCTTGTGTAACATCAACTTTCTTATTATCATAAGTTACCATCTTAGGGTGAGTTTGTTGCTATTGGGACTCCTTCACGAGTTACCATCTTGAGATGAGTTTATTGCCATTGGAACTCCTTCGTCTGTCAACTTCTCTCCACTAACATAGGCTGATTTGTGGGAGTATTCATCCTTGTCACTCCAATTGTTTCGGGTTTCCTTGTTACTCCAGTTACGGTTGATACTAGCACCCTTCAATTAATAATTTTTTTTTGTGTTGAATTTACTGCTCAAAATTAGAAGTTCACTTCCAATCAAGAAAGAACACAAACATGGACGTGTAAAGATAACCATGTGCAAATGATCTACAGCGGTAAAGATTCCATGATACTCCTTATGTAATGGTCCATATTGATCATTAAAATTGGGTAACACAGCTTTTAATGATAATGGCTGCGGTTGCTATAATTGTGAACCTGAAGTTAAACTGAAGGGGTGTAACAAAACAGGAAGTGAAATTCCTGCAATGTGATGTAATGGCCATTGTTCAGTTCTGGGTTGTGAAACAATAAGGTAAGGCATGATTGTGGATCTTTAGGCATTTGGCATACACTGGTTTAGCCCCAGCTCTGTCATCTGTAACTTTTTCAAGAAAATGTCCTTTAAATATTTGATTGCTGTTCTGAAATAAGTGCTAACTGCTAATCTACTTTGTGGCAGTGGCTTTTGCACGATTGCTGTTTCCTGCTGAGGCCAGGCTAGCCATGGACTCTGCAAATGCAAATTCAACCTCAATGTACACCGGCCTTTTGGCATCAAAATCAAAAGGCTCAAGTGGGGACTTAAGGGAGGTTGATTTGAATGAGACACCCACTGTTCAAGCCAAACGACTCCAGTCGAGACTACAAGCACTGCATAAAACAGGTACAATTTACTGCAGTCTTCGGAACCTCCAATTTTTGTTTGCCAGTGAATTTGGTCTCTGACTCCCAGTTTATAAGTCAAGTCGTAAGATTTTCCCTGTGCTTTTTTTTCTTACCGTAAATGTAAGAGAATCTCAGAGAAACCAATTACTATACCTGCCATATTGACCTAAATTTGTGGATCCATCTTTCTAGTCACGTAAAAAAAGTTTTCAGATATACCCTCATGAAGCCAACATGAATGGGCATAAAGCTTCTTGGGCAATTTTAGCTGTTATTCCGCACAGATGCCATTGAGCTCTACCACCGAACATTTTATTTACTGCGGCAGGGTTTCTGTACTTGCATATAGACATGTAATTTGTGCATTCAGGTGTGTGCCCTGTGTATGTATTATGCACAACAGCGAGACAGAAATGTTCAATGACTCAAGTCTTAAGCAAGATACTTTTCATAATGGTCTCTTTGACCACTCGGAAGACATTTGTGAAGTCGAAACTTAGGGGGATTAGATTACTGATAAAAGCAGTTCCATTGCCAACGAATGTGGACACAAAACCTTGAAGTCCCTTGAGTTGAACATTAACACCCTAATAATCAAATGCAACTTGCAGTAGATGGGCATAAGTGAGGATTTGTATAAACACGAGTTGCTTAATGCATTTGCTGAATTTTATTTGATGGCAGTGGAGACAGGTCGGCACTATTTCCCTCATTGCTCGAAAGTGGTTGACAAGTTTCTGGATGATGATATGCCTGATGCACTCTTCCTTGATAAGGGTACTCCAGAAGAGCAGAAAACCAAGAAGATGCGCTTCACGGAACTTAAAGACGATGTGCAGAAGGCGTTTTACAAGGACATGGAGAACAACAACAGATCTGCCCGCTCATCATCTTCTTCGTCCTCATCTTCTCCAAAAAGCGGTGTAACATACAAGGCTAGGAGAAAGTTCTAAAACTTGTGTTCCGTGTTCTTCTTTCCTTCCAAGGAAGACTGTAAGATTTTTACGAGTCTTTTTTTGAAGGGCATTCGTCATCAATGTTGTTGACATCCAAGGTTATTTGTATAGAGTAATGCTAAACATAAAAGAAAATATGATAATAAAAAACTCCAAGAATATCAAAGAATATTTTAAAATAGGATGTCCTTATAGATCACAAAATATATAATATATTTGGAGTTTTTTTATGTCATCTTTTCTTAATATTTAGCATTACTCGTTGGTATATAACATAAGATTGATAGCATCCCTAAGAGAAGTCTTGCGGATTTTCTTCTGAATGTAATATATCTCGAAGTCACTGGCTTGTGAAATTGATTTATTGTGAGATTTGTATTATAGTGTATGGTTGTATTATAGTGTATGGTATTTTTTAAAAGTGTTTTTCTTTTTCAATGCATCAAAATGATTATTTTTAGATTTTTTTTAAAATTTTGATATCAAAATCATAAAAAAAACATTTTGAAAAAGCATTTAATGCCTTTTCAAATGAAATTTACCCAAAAATAGAAGTTATTGTACTTAAAAACTTTAGATTTAAAATAAATATAGCTCTAATAATTTTTAAAAGCAATAAGAACAAATATAAAAAAATAACTATTTGAAATAAAAATAAAAAGTGCATCTCTTTAATTAAAACTGTTTTATCTTATTAACACTTGTTATTTTTTTAGATTTTTTTTGCCATGGTATTTGTTTTTCAAAAAAATATTTTATCTTAATTATAAAAATAAGTTTTAATTGAAAGTTAATATTAAAATTCGGTTTGATTTTAAAAAATAATTTAGATGACATCATTATAGCCTTTATATATATATATAATATTTTACTTGGAAATGTATTAAAATAATATATATATTTTTTATTTTTATAAAATTATTTTTGATATCAGTACATCAAAATGATCTGAAAAAACAAAAAAAAATATTAATTCAAAGCAAAGAAAAAAATAAAATAAATTCAAAATTTTTTAAAAACGCTTTTGAAACGCAAAAACAAATAATTTTTTACGAAACTCAGTTAAAAAAACATGTAAAAACTGCTGCACAAAAACTGCATTTCAAACTCAATTTTTTAGTGAACTCCACATCATAAAACACATATTGATTTATTACCAAATATCTTGTTGTGTTTGTTTCACCGCAAATACAAAAGTCAGTGAAAAACAAATGAAGCCTTAGACCAACTTATAATTATTAAATCAGGAATGAATTTGAAAAAAAATAATAATTAAAATAGAAAAAAAATTAAAATACTGAAAAAATAAAACATAATTACAACCCATAATATTTATCCTCGCATTCTACATTAGATGTACAATGAACTCCCCACGGGTTTTAGATTTGTTTGTAATTATAATTTGATTTAAATTTAATGCTGTAAGAACACGTGGGCAGAACCTCGTGTCATAAAAATTCTGGAAGAAGAAAAAGGAAAGGCTAATTCCAAAGCCAATAGGAAGCTTCTCAGCTGGGCCCCCCTCATTTCATGTGTGAAAAAGCTAGCGTAACGCGCAACCGGAGGTCACCTCCAAGTGGTCCTTTCCCTCATTTGTCAGCACACGGTATCCTTAAATTAAATAATAATTCTTCTAAGCGAATCTCCTAATTTCATTATTTGAGTTGAAAAAACAGAAAGATAATAATAATAATAATAATAATAATAATAATAGCAATACCAGACATCATCATCTCACTCTCTCTCCCCTCCTTCTTTGTTACCCGAAAACGGTTCAGCAAAAGCCCGCCCGCAACATCCGGCGATATTTCCCGATCCAGGTGAAAAAATTATATGAACACAACCAGAGTCTTTCTCCCTTCTTCTTCTCCTCTCTTTATATTACACACAGCAGCCTGTATTTTTTTCCGTTTCTCTACTTCTTCACTCAGCACACTCCCTCACTGTTTTTCTGGCTTTTACTCGCGAGAAGAACAAAACTTCTGTCGCTCTGAAGTTTTTTTCTGTGTTAAAAGTGTGATACTCTTGCGCTCTGCGCTTGGAGCGATTAAGGATGTTTTTTGTTTTTATATTTTTTAAAAACAAGTGATATTATTTGCGGACAACAAATGCACTATTGATCACAGGTGATAAATGACAAGGGGCAGCAGCAAAATTAAGATTACTCTGTTTTTTTTTTTTTTGGGTTGGCTGAACAAGAAAATCCCCTTTCTTTTTGCACTTGTATTGAGTGTGTGATCAACATCTTTGCGGATTTCCAGCTTGCTTAATGTTTTTTTTTTTTTTGGGTTGGCTGAACAAGAAAATCCCCTTTCTTTTTGCACTTGTATTGAGTGTGTGATCAACATCTTTGCGGATTTCCAGCTTGCTTAATGTTTTTTTTTTTAATTGTTGTGTCCTAGGCAGGAGAGGTTTAATTTTTCCGCTGGGATAAAATGATTGCCATGGCGATGAAATCTTACCAAAGTCATGCTGAGCTGCTGGTGAAGGAATATTTACTAGCTGATCCTTTGATTCCGTACACTTCTATTATAGGTGGCATTTTTGCTTGCAAGATGGTATGTTTTTCTTTATCATACAAAAAAAAAAAAAGTTTTGCTCTTTTTTGCTTCAGTTTTTGGATCATATTTCTGTTGGCTCCTTGCAGGTATATGATCTTACCAACTTGTTCAGTGCTGTTTACTTTAAGAGCTATTCCAGCCTCACGAAATCGCAACGTATTGAATGGAACAACCGGTGATTGAATCTTTTCGATTAATGTTAATGTTCTTATTGCGTTTTGTTTTGAATTTTATTAACTTTGTTTCGACTATCAATGCAGCGCCATATCCACTTTTCATGCCGTTTTCATGGCAACGATGTCACTATACTTTGTATTTTGCTCTGACCTTTTCTCTGATCAATGTCCCGGTGGCCTTGTTACATTTCAGAGCTCTGCACTGTCTACATTTGCATTGGGGGTAAGGACGATCTAGATTGCTTTTGTTTATCCTTGGCATTAAGTATATTTGCACGTTTTGTTTATCCTTGGCATTAAGTATATTTGCACGTTTAAGCTGTAAACTGCATTGAATTTTGGAGATGTTGGTGTTGATTTAGTTGTGCAATGGGAGTCAGAAATCAACCTGCAATTTCCTTCTCACACATTAGGGTCAAAATCCTCTTTGCTGTTGACCTAATAGTTCATCTCTGTTAATCGCAAGTGAAAATAACAGACGAATGTCTTGTGGGAAGCCACAGATAGATGGGAAAGCCTGGTGTCGTTTTCTTACAATCCCAATGACCTGTTGATGTCTTGAAGGTGATATTATAGAATTTGTGTTTATGGCATTGCGCTCGAGTGATAGGAAAGATATGATCTACGGAAAATTGGCAATTAGCACAAGGGAACACTGGAAGGCAAAATTCCTTGAGCAGAGTTTGTTTGGAAATTGTTCTGCGGGTCCTGTTTGATGTTGTGAAATGAAAAAACTTATGGTCATATTGGCAGCCTTTTTTGAAAGATAAAAACACTCTTTTCTATCTCAAATCCTAGTTTGACACACACAGTTCTCCAGAATACCCAGTTGAGCCCACTTCCCCTGGGGTGTTTTGATTTTAGACAAAATGGTTCTGCTTTGGAAAAGTTTGCCAGCTCCTGCACTTGTATATTGAAGCCGTACTTATCAATAGGAAAATATTCGGTCCCTTGTAGCTAGTCAACTTTTGAATGGAGAACAAATAAAATGTTCTGTGTTATTGGTTACCGCACACCTTTACATCTTTGATCATCCATTAACTTTCAGGGCTTTTTGGTGTATAGCACAAGTTTTCACTTTATGGAGTGCCCTTGTCGAAGATTTTCTATATTCTCTTACTTAATTTCGAATTCTGTAAACATGGATTTTACTGTGTAAGATCTTCAAGGATTTCTCTAAATTCTTTGATCTGCATGATAGTACACATACATGGAAGTGGGGGCATACTTCTAAAACACATTAAATTACTTTCTTATACCTACTTACATTGTTGATGGAGGAATTTCATTGCTTGCAAGTACATCTTGATTGCCATTCCTATGGCTTTATGCAGAAATTATCTGCCATATGTGGGTGGGGCATCTTGTACCCAATAGATTAGTCCAGCCAAAAGTCTGGATGCCCATGTCATCAAGAAGATTTCTACAGTTTCTATTAGATTTGACGCTTTCTGTTTGCCTAGTAATATCATTTTCTGCTGTGCTATCTGTCCTTCATCTCAATCTTTGTTATGATATTGACAGGTTTCTGTTGGTTATTTCATTTCTGACCTTGGGATGATTATATGGTTTTATCCTTCTCTTGGTGGGATGGAATATGTAAGTACAGACTCTTTTGTGCAAAGATTAATTAAGCCCAATACTTTATGTTTTCCCCTGTCCTCAATTTTGGTATATTTGTTTCTTTGCAAGCACAACCTATTTGATGAGACATGTCAGCTTGGAGGTTTTCATTAAATTTGGAATTAATCATGGATACGATGATAACATCATTATGTCAGGTGATTCATCACTTTCTTTCCATGATTTCTGTGGCATATTCTATGTTGACTGGGGAGGGGCAACTTTATGCCTACATGGTTCTTATCTCTGAGACAACGACTCCTGGAGTCAATTTGAGATGGTAACTTTCTATTTTAATTCAATGGCCAAGCATTGTGATCAACTGTGATGCTCAGCTTGGTTTTGTGAAGGTATCTTGACATAGCTGGAATGAAGAGGTCTAAAGCATATCTCGTAAATGGGGTTGTGATATTCTTCGCTTGGTTTGTAAGTACTTTGTGAATTGAAATAAACACCCGTTCTGCATTACTAATTTCTGACATGCTTATTAACTATAATTATAACTATGTGCAGGTTGCTAGGATACTCTTGTTTATCTACTTGTTTTACCATGTCTCCCTGCACCAATATCAGGTAATAACTATACCTGCAAAACTTCTCCATGTCATGATTCTGACTGTGTGATGCAAATTTGGGAAGCATGACTGATAACAATTTAAAAGATAACTAGTTGAGTTTACTTTTGACTATAAGATCGAAACTCAAAAGATTGATCACAAGCGACTAGTGAATCTTAGTTGAGTTGAGAGGAATGCAATTTGTTTGCATCATGTTGCAAGCAACCTCGTTTCCATCAGAACTTAGAAGAGGTTTTTGTGCCGTATGAAATGGGAAGGAGACTGATTTGTTTTGCTGTCAGATCTAAAGAAGTGCTTCATCTTGCCATATCCCAAACAGCTTAGGAACACGTTATAAAGCCTCGTTGAAAAGAAGACCAAAAAAGAGAGAGAATGACTGCATTTTACTCGTGTAGTAATTTCTCACAGATAGACATGAGCAACAAACTTAATATGAATGTTCGATGATTTGTGTTAGGATTTCAACTTGATGGCTGCATTTTCTTTTATCTCTCAATGAATCAATGCTTCCTTGATGAGTAAGATTTGCACGTTAATCGCCATTCTTGTTCCCTCCCCACAGGTCAAACAAATGCACGCCTCTGGACAACTCTTAGCACTAGTAGTACCAGTAGTGCTATCTGTCATGAACATGATGTGGTTCTGGAAGATTTTCAAGGGGATGAAAAAGACATTAGCAAAGCGGCACTGAATAACATATATAACTGGAGCTGTACAAACAAGTAGGCAATGTACTCCTCAACTCATGCCACTGATCGGGTGTGTTTATTTTGTGCCTCCTCTCCCCCTCTATCAATGTGCACATCCACGATAGGAAGCCTTGTAAAAAAAGAATGTGTTTTCTTTTTGTTTACCAATGGAGGTAGATCCAATTCTCGAGAAGAAATTGGATACAGGTATGTACTGACAAGTAGGAAAATCGAAGGTGTGTTTGTACAGAAACGATGAGATATGCTACGGCATGCAAATGCGTGCATATGTAACTGGATTTACTCTGTCAATACAAATACTTAATGGATCAGAGTAGCCTGAACCTTGAAGTAATATAGGAAGGGACAGGTGAATTATGACATGAGATACGCAAGCGAGCAATTCATTACGAGTCAATTGAATTACATTTCTTTATTCTGTTCATGCAATCAGTAGGGGCGTAGAGATAAGTAGAATGCAGGTTTGGCCCAGCATCTCCTTCCATTGATTCTTGATCACCTGCTGATTCCACCCGAAACCTCTATCTCCTCGGAATCAAGGGTCAAGCTAGCCAGTTCTTCGACCGGGCAAGATGTTATCTTCGGAGGGGCAAGGGCTATCTTTAGGCAAATAGGGAAAAGAGTAGTGAAATCAGGTGTGCAGCAGGGGAATTTACTTTTCCAAACTGTTAAGGTCGCTGCGTGTTCTGGAATTGTCATACCTCACTACTGAGGGTGGTGTGTATGTGTTTGGTATCGTTGTAATTTTTGTGGTTGTGATTTGTAAAAAGTTATTTTATAAAAAATATTTTTAGTTGAGGTTGGTTTAGTATTTATATATGTTTGATTAAAACTGTGGTTGAAATTGAGATTGAACAAAAAATAATTTAATATGTTTGGTTAAAAGACTGTTTTTCAAATTGAGGTTATAAAATAATTAAAATATATATATATATATATATATATATATATATATATTGATGGTTTTTAATTTAAATATTGTAGATTTAACTAATGCTATTACATCATAAAATAAATAATATTGATATCAAATATTTTTTTATTGTTTCATTAAACAATCTACAATTTCATCACGTACGCAATCGATCCGACAAGGACTACAGTTTTCTTGGTTTCTTAAACGCGCAACAACATTAGGTAAAATATTATCAAGAATAAAATTGGGATTGCGATCAAATTCTGCAAATGCTACGTCATCAAGCGATCTCTTTCTAATTTTTTGAATAAAACACAAATAAAAATAAAAATTGAATTTTTTTTAACTGGGTCG
This sequence comes from Populus x sibirica, assembly GCA_019202695.1. Lineage (NCBI taxonomy): Eukaryota > Viridiplantae > Streptophyta > Magnoliopsida > Malpighiales > Salicaceae > Populus > Populus x sibirica. The sequence continues at coordinate 653,136 of JAGMVL010002251.1, forward strand.
GACCCGGCAAGAACAAAATTGGAATTGTGATCAAATTCTACAAATGCTACGTCATCAAGCGATTTCCTTCTAATTTTTTTTTGAATAAAACATAATTAAAAATAAAAATAAAAATTGAATTTTTTTTAACTGGGTTGGACCCGGTTCAATGCATTTAGCTTTAGACCGGACCTGGTCCGGTCAGAACAGTGTTGAGTGACTCCACTGTTCACGTGAACAGTGATGTTGAACTCCACTGTGGACGTTCAATGGAGAGTTTCACTCTCCACTAAACGCATTCATAGATTTGCTGAAAGCAGTTGAGAGCTGCTTTCCGCGAACCTGTGTTTTTTTTAAATCTATATGGGTCCTCCATACACAATAAACGGTCTCTGTAAATTAATGTCCTCGGTGCCCGTGCTTGTCGCCATATCATGTTATTTTTTTTTAATATTTCTATATATATTAAACTCGGGATAGGATGCCCAGATAATGATGATGGTATTTTCAAATAAATAAAACCATACTCGATTAGATCTAAGATTGAATAATCTAATAATTTAATTTAAAAAGTAGGTAATGACAGTCAACAAATCATAAAAAAATATGCGATAATAATTAACTATAAAAAATAATTTCTAATATCATTCTCAGATAAGAAAAAAGAAATTACTCTACCGTGAACATCGATCACTCACCAAGAAAAGTTTGAAGATGGTTCAAAACCCACTGTAAAAGGCCCCATCTACACTGCATTGTCTATAGGGCCTTGCCATCGTGTTTTTTTTTTTAATTATTGTTTTTAAGTTTGATTAATTACGGCTTTCTTTGTAACAAAGAATTTTTCTTCGGATTAAGAATCAAAATTAATAAATTTAGATTGATGAAGTCATCAACTACCTCATCATGCACCACGTGATGAAAGCATTCGATTCTTTAAGAAACATATGATTTTCCTAGTCAACATCCTTTTTATTAATGCATCTAATTAAATAAATGTTTAATTAGATATATACCTCATTAACATCATCATTAACATCATCTTCATCTTCATGGTTGTTATTGCAGCTCATTTTGATCTTTAGGCGTATAATATAGCAAACAAACATTTGGGGTAGGTGAGGGAATTACTGAAAAAATAAACAAACATTTGTAGAGTTCATTAAAACCTAGCTAATTTGAATCGAACAGTCAGATTGCAAAATTAATTATGCATTGAATTTCTACTCTAGGTAATACATAAAAGAATAATTAATTAGTTTGTGTACTCTCCCTCTCCCTCTATCTTGCCTCTCCTGTTGCAATTCCCTTTCTTGCCTTCTTTCTTTGATAGAACCATTTTTCTATATTACATGCTTCAAAATAAAAGATTAAACCCTAATTTCTATACTTCTATCTAATAATGGCTCAAGCAAAGAACACCAACAGCAATTCCTTTAACCTCCTTTCAATCCCAAAAAATCCCTTTAATAATGGCTCAAGAAATTAAGAAGATTGAGTTGTTTCAATTCGTTTGGTTGAAATATATATCTAATCCACTGCTTTATGCTTCAGTTTGTAGAATTTTCTGAACTTTAAAAAACCAAACCGCGAACACCCTTCTGCCGTAATATATAAGAATGTGGCACTTAGCCCCAAAGCAGAGAAGGGAGAAGAGAGAAAAGTACAGGAGGAATAGGAGAGCATGGAGAGGAAACTCAAACTACAAGAAAAGTCAAGCCATCGACTAAATAACAAATGACAACTGCATATCTACTTAGCTTCACAAGAAATTAAGAACCTTCTTTCACAAACGTTCAGTCCCTGAGCTAACACTCGATCGCTTATTTTGTCACTGACATAAATAAAATTCACGACATTGATTTCTATACTATTCAGTCACTTTGAGCTACTTATATATATATATATGAACTACTTCTACAAAAAAGATGGGGTACGTAACATGTTCAGATGGTTAGGTCTAAGTTTATGTGATTACTCTCAAACTGGAGATCCTGTATGTTTATGCACTTATTTGTTGAAGTATATTCACGATGATGTTGATCGTTAATTAATGGCCATAAGTCTCTTTCTTCGGTGGTACAGCTCGCCATTGATGGGATGAAAGACGACAGTGAGAGCTCACAAGTTTCAGCTGGTAGCCTGTCAATATTTTCTTCCCTGGACTGACTGCCAAGTACAAAGCTTGTGCCTGAATCCTGCAAAGATTACGCCAATTCTGTAATTAATCGATCATGTAATGCCATAGGAACCATATCGCTGGGATGAACAGCCATTTTAACATGCATGGGGTTATATTAACTAGTCCATGTTCACTTGGAAAACCTCATCAATATCAAAAAAGAAAAGGAAAACCTTAATTATACATGGGTGTTGAATAATTGATACACAAATTATATGTGATCAATTAAATTAAGTCTTCGTTTGGTATTACGGTGCAATCATGTTTTTTTAACTTTAAATTATTATTTTTTTGTGTTTTTGAATCGTTTTAATTTGATAATTATTCAAAAATAATTTTTTTAAAAAAATATATTATCTTGATGAATTTCCAAACAAAAAACATTTTAAAAAATAACATCTACCACACTCTTAAACAGACAATTTAAACTATTAAATAAGACTTCAAACATAATTTATAGTATATTTACTAACATCATCTATGAAATTAACCACTTTACATATATGAAATGATTTGAGAATCACTGTAAAATGACCTAGCATGTATCAATATCTAATTCCTAATGTATAGCTGCAGTCATCCCTTGCATTAATGTTAAACAGCTATTTTATTTTAAGAGTTTAAGGGAGGAAAGGGAGAGCCTTTACATAAGATCCTAGCAGTTTTTTAGATCATTGATATCATCCTCTAGGTATAAACTGGTACAGACTTGATTACCTACTTAACAACGTGTAATTCCAATATTTGTCATGATATATGTACGATCTCTCGAAGGTTTAATTTACGAACTAATCCTGGAATTAATCAACAAACAAATGATTAACTTTCATAAGATTCCTATAACGTGGATACAAATAAATTAATTATTATTTGATGTATACGTGTTTGTACCTGTTGCTCTGGGTCACCACCTTCTTCCTGTGCTTGTAGGATTCCATTGCTTTCAATATCAGAAAACATATCACATTTTGAATCAGACCTCTCACCTTGTAGTACCCTTCAATACACAAACAACAGCACGAGAGGAGGTGTTTTTAAGCATAAAAATACTGCGAAGTTTCATTGTTTAAAGTTCTATTTGCGTCTCATTTGCCAACGCCTCAAGATAATTAAGTTATAACACTAACAAATTGAATATTAAGTAAATGCTACGGTGACGTTTAAAGTAATTGTCTTCGTTATTCACGCATAAAAGCATTTCTTTATTATTTAAATATTGAAATTACCAAGCAAACTTTAGAGCCAACTTAGAAAACAACTGCAGAGACGTTTGCTTCTCTTTTTGAATCACCGTAAAAGAGGGTTGCTCATATTAGCTTACTGGGTTATTAAGCTTATACATGATTATTCATAAAAAAAAAAAAAATGTTGTAAATTAAGGGTTTTCATAAGGGAAACTTGAAGAAGAATTTAATTCATAAAGAGAAAAGGTGAAGAAGAAGAAGAAGAACGTGACATTAGCCAATAATGACCTGATTAAATGTGGCTAACGAAAGTATAGATGATAATTAAGGCTTTATGAGTGAAACGTGTGCTCAAATGTTTTTTTTTTTTTTTTTTGCAATCGAGAAGAGAAGACAATAAAGCATGTTTACCTCTGAGAGGAGAAACTTGAGGAGATTCCCATGCCATCAAGTAGTTTTCTTTCTGCTTGCAGATGCTTCCTCATGGGTATAAAGACATTGAAGTTTCTGGGACCCTTCATGCTTCTGTACATCTGTCAAAACCAGATTTCAATCTTGAAGATAGAGGGAAAAGCTTACATATTCTCCTCGTTATGTATGTTTACCTTTTCCCCTGCAGGTCCCCTATGCCTTTACTTAGTTAAGATTATCCATGCAAAAAGAACAAAGATTCTTTTCCATGCTATCACATGCAGATACAATACAAAATGTGGCAAATTAACTAGCTAGGTGGCATAAATCTTAGATTCCTCTCAATGTACATGCATCAGAAAATAATGGTCTTTGATTTTTCTTTTTCTATCCTTCTTATAGCAGCAAAATTCGGTGCCAAAGCAGACCATATGTGGATGTTATTACACGTAACATTAGAGATGTGTGCACGTTTGTGACCTGGTTTTTAAATTGAATACCTCCTTTAGCTGAATTTACAGCATGTCCAATCTCCAAAATGAGCTATTTTTGTGTAGATATCATACTTGAGATGGGGAGATATCATCATATAGCATTAGTATTTTGTTAATTAACTACCAAACAACACTAATAATTTGTTTTGAATAGAGTGAAGAGCCACTATTTTTAACCATAGCTTAGAACGAAGACAGGCTCCTTCAGGTTTAGGTTTCTCATATTCATCATGTGTATAGATTCCTAGATCTCCCATATGCGGTATGTAATCTTAATTAATTTATCTTGATTCTCAGAATTAAATATCCTTTGGGGCCATCCAAAAACAACTGATCATTTTGGGCAGAGAAAATATACCATCAAATTAATTAGGTCTAAATTTTGCAATGCACAGCTCGGACATATAGATTCAAGAAAGAAAAAAGGAACTCCAATCGATCGCTTTCGAGCTTCAAGTTAATGAAATGGTTAGGTTTGCCTATAATGATAGCACAAGGAGCATTCTTGTAATTCTTCCACTTAGCATACATATTGTCTTGCTGTTTAATGATCTGCTCATATTTTTTCTTTTCTTTAGCTGATCTGAGAGACATACCTGAAGATGGCTTTTAATATGAGAAATCCTCAGTTCTTTCACGCTCATCGTCTGTAGAATTCGCTTAGGCGTTGCTTCTGAGCATAATCATCAACATCATATATATATACAAATCAGTACTGGAGAAGAGTACAGATTGATCTTAATTAACCATGTATGCACGATCGATCCAGCAAGATTTTGTTTTCTTAGGGCATGCAGATTTAGGGCAACAAAAAACAAAAGGGTTGACCATAATTTAAATATATATAATTTGTTTGAAATCATAAAGGAAAAGGGAATCCTTTGATCTTCCTTAGTAGCTTTAAGCACTCTATACACAGTTTTCATTTTAAGAAATTAAGTTAATCAAAGCAGTGTCTTCTTCATGGCTTTGATTAAGAAGCCTTAAATCAGACGACCGACCGAAACAACTTACTGTATTTTCCACCGAGGCTTTCAACGGCTTCAACAAAATGTTCATGGAGCACAGGAGTCCATCGGAGGCGTGGATGTTCAGATTTGATGTACTGCCTTGCTCCATTTGCCTGGGAAGTTTTCATGGCTAGCTATAGCTTCTCTACCTGGTCCAGAATGTTTTTTGAGATGCCTAAACTTATAATATATATGAACGCATATCTGCCTGCAATCATACAAAATAAGAAAGAAACTTGTGATCGTCAGTCTAAGACCAAAGACTCTCTTTTTTTAAGCATTTAATTAGGTTCCTGTTCAAACTTGTTCTCTTTTTATTTAGTGGTAATGAACGCTTAAGTAAATTGAAAAGTTGAGCCCCGAGAATAAACCCACAACACATAACTAAGAAACAAAAACAATAGCCCACCCACCATCCTTTACCTTCAGAGTTCAAAGCTTAATAACACGATTATTGTTTCGATTAATTTTTTAGAAGATCGAAACGGCCGTCTAACCTTCCATGAATATTCATGGCGATTGTAATCTGCTTTAACCAGTTAGCAATCAAAAGATATACACTGTCTTTGACCTATAATTAGAGTAGACTGTTCACCTTATAATTAGGATGCAGAATTTCTTTGGAGTCACAATCCATGAGTTTTTTGAAAGAATCTATTGACTAAGTCAACAACAATTAAGAGTACTCATCCCTCTAAATGATTTGCCAAGGCCCAAGAACTTCATTTTCCCAATTCTATTTGATATGATTAATTGATTATAATTAAGTTTATAATTAACAGATATAAAAGTTGAAAATTAATCACCTACCAGTTGACTTAGATTTTTTGAATAAAAAATAAAACTCGCCTGTCAAATCTAACATGGTATTATTATCCCAAAAAAAAAATCTAATATGGTATTAAAACATATATTATAAGTCCAGTGAGCTTTCTGACACCAATCTACTTGACAAAACTCAAGAAAATAGGTTGTAAATGAGAAGAGTGTTAGAAACAGTAAACTCACATGAAATAAATATATGAATTTGAAAATGAATCACCCATCATATATAAGACTTTGAACAAAATCCAGGCTCAAATATTAAATTTAATAAATAATAATGAAAAAACTAAAGTTTTTTAAAAAGAAATGCTTCATATATGTGTGTTTTTAAGACAAAATATTTATCAGAAAAATTGTATATGTGTGATTTAATTAGTTCAATGATTATTTATTCTTATTTGTTTTATGATCAAAAGCGCATGTGGCCAAAACCTCGGACAGGCATCTATGAGATTTTTCTTCTGTCATTTCACTTTGAGGACATGGCACCTTCTGGGGAAAAGAAGAAGAAGAAATTAACAAGCCATCGATATTGGCAAAGCAGATAGAGGGTTATGTCAAGGCCATGACCTTAACCTATCAACTTCATAGCTGTGGAAGACGGTGCCTACTTTTTGGACCCATCTGATTCGACTTGTGGCTGCCGTGTTCAGCGCCACCATTTTCAATACGCTAGAAAAAGAGAAAAGCTAGCTAGCCGCTTGGCTTCCCCCTGGAATTTCTGGCTCGTCATCATATGGTTGAAAACATTCCGGTGCTATAAAGATACATGGTATGCAATGAACCGTCCCTGTCAATTATCATCCAACCGTGGACTTCTCTGTTGCAGGATCTTGACCGCTTGTTTGATGGATGATCGATCAATGTACGTGCGTGGGCACCTTCCCGTGCACGTAAACCACACAAAAGAAATGGATCCATATTTGCGAACAGAGAGTAAAAGAATATCTCTCACGTTTTCCCAGCTCCCGCAATTTGTATTCTATTGCTATAAATTATATAATATTTATGATCTGGAAGATTGCTTTCACTGTAATTTTGGCCAAAAGGCAAATACACATGCAGATATCTGAAGGGGTGTAATTTTACCTTTTTTTTTTTTTTTTTATTAGCGTGGGGTGTCCGGACAGGTTACGCGCACCACGACTATTCTCCACGGCCCACCTGGACATCCCGCAAGCCCGGTGAGCGGGTAAGGCACCGCGGGGATAACAGCGTGCACATAAAAGATCGAACCCGGGACGGGAAAGAAACAAGTCACACGATTGATCACAATAGCTAGGCCCTCAAGTGCCCTCAAGTGCGGGGTAATTTTACCTTTCTTTGTGAAAGTGACAGAGGTAAATCTTATTTCTACAAGTAACTCGATAACTATGCTAAATAATATAGATAAATATGTAGGCCCAGTTTAGAAACACGGTGAAGACGGTATTTTATAAAGATTTAGTTTTTTATTTTTTTATTATTTTGATGTGTTATATCAGAAAAAATATTTTTAAAAATAATAAAAATTATTATTTTAATATATTTTAAATAAATAAATTTAAACACGTACTTTAGCCACCAAAACTGATTCAAATACCGCAATTAGGTATCAAGTTGCTCGTTCTCTTATTTTCTCAGTCAAAGGAAAAGCTGATTCACACACCGCAATCAGGTATCAAATTGCTAATTCTCTTATTTTCTCAGTCAAAATGAATCTTTCTCTGGGTTTTTTTTCTTTAATATTATAATCTTATAAAAAGAATTATGATAAGAACACGTTATTGCTACAAATTAGTCAACAGGGAGATACGTAGCAATAATTAGATTTAAAAAAAAAACAAAAACAAAAACCAAACTATCACCAATTCTTTATAGCCATCATAATAATTATTATTGTTCATATTGTCTTTTTTTACCTGCTAGTTTTTATACATTATTCAAGTAAAATTCTCCCGATAATGATTTTTTTAAAAAAAATAATGTATTATTTATATATCATTTCCTGAATTTTTTAAGAATTACCATTGCATTATATCTATATCGTAAAGTATTCTATATCTTATCATTGATTCATCGACTGTAAATTAAACACCTTCTCTCTACATGTTTATATATATATAAAAGCTTTCTATATATTGCAATAATATTCTGAAACCACTAATTATTAGCATGCGATTTCTAACCTTATGCCTTGCTGCTGCTTTGCGGCCAGAATTAATAAATACTGCTGAAGTGCAGGAGAAAATATAATCGGAAAACAAGAAAAAGAAATCGGGGCACAGTACTGTAGTACTCACACTTATCATTAGTTGATCATCAATGCACGATTATGGTTAATGATAGTCTGTCTCTATTATTAATATATAAAATTAATGAATGCCAAGATCACTCGATATATACAAGTTTCTTAATCTTCATCTTCTTTCTCTCTTCCGATCTGATCGCAGGTTCATCTTGAGTTTTCAAACCTTTCGGACATTTGGTACGTACATAGTATATATACATAATGACTCGATGTAACGATGAAAGTTTACAGTTCTTTCCTCAATACATTGCTGAGAATGTTTGCCCCTCGAATTTATCCTTGAAAAGATGCCAACCTGATCAGGCGTGCAATTGGACAAATTTAGCTATGATAAATCTTTCGACAAAACACATTACCATTCAATCAAAAGCTATCCCGAATTTCAAAAGCTTCGACTATGTATAGCTGATGAAGACTGCATGCCTTGTTTTATGTCATTAATCTTCTCTCCTCGGCCGCAGCCCACAGTCCACGCAGACTCACTCTCCTCTACTCAACTGCATGCCTTGTTCGTATTTCGAAATTGAAGAGTGGAAGCTTTTGTTTTGAAATTGAAAATGCCCAATATTAAAGCTTTGATAATATTGACTTCTTCTCCTCTCTCTTTCTTTCTTTCTTATGGGTTGCTTTCTTGTTCTTAATTTGACGAATAGTTTACATTTCAAGATTCGTTTTGATGTCCATATCTAATAAATTGATGGCTATCTTTCATTCTTTAAAAATTAAGATTGCTATTGATTTCTGTGTACATTCTGTTGCCTTTTCATGCGTCTAAATATCCTTGCATATATAATTAGCATCTCATGATTCTTGTGAAGATTCTATTGATTGATCATTTGCTTGGAAGCTTTTATCCGATAAAAGCAGTTTTGATATTGAAGAATATTCAGAGAGTGATTCCTATAGCTAGCTAGCTAGTGAGTTCTTGATCTGATATCTTGAGAAATCCTTAAAGAAAAGGACTATCTTGATTTTTGTGTGTGTACTTATATTGGAAAATCATGTCATTATATGTTTTCGATGGCTCTTGATCATGACAATTTCACTGGATTTGAATATCTTGCTGACGAGGATCGTCCTAATTTTGTAAAGGAGGTACGAGGTGTGTTTCTTGAAGACTTACCTAAACTGATTAATTAATCGTTTCAGGAGGAGCAGGTAAGTTGGAAGTGATCAATACTGCATCTCTCCCTCTCTCTCTCTCTCTCTCTCTCTCTCTCGAGTGTCTTACTTTTCAACGGCTGGTTATGACGTAAAATTAAGAGCAGATTTCCGGGTACCACGTAGGTCTGGTCGGGTCATATAATAGATTTTATAAACCGAGTCGGGTAAGGTTCGGGTACAGTCATTCGGGTTCGAGTATAGATAATATTAAAATCTCGTAGATATCCATTATCATGCTACTGGTTGTGCTATATATTTGATTGTTTATACTATATTTTACTGTATATTTCATGAATGAAAAATGAAGGTATAAAGTTGAAACTTTACAAGTTATGATTTTATTTTTTAAATAACATAGACGCAAGGCTCATCCGATTAAATACGCAATCATAACAAAAATGTCAAAAGAGTAGTTAAAAAAGAAATCAATTTCTTATTTTATTCTTACCAACAACATCTGCATCCATAACAAGTAACCAAAATATTCTCGTACACACAAATATATTTTTTATACATAATGCTATGTGATTTGTGAGCTTAGCATCTCAATCCCATTCGTCGTCAAAGTGGGTTTGGTATAGAAAAACTTGCCACCATCGATCATGGATGAAGATGGCCATTAATGTCATTTATCACTAGGTAAAACTCAAGAGTGCATGATTGGTAGAACTAGAGGCGATCGTTTTCCTCGTAAGCTAATGATAGGGTATTATCTTGTAGCACGACATATCGGAAACATGGGGTGCACAAGTTCGGCGAGGTGATAGCCGAGAAATAAGACCAAAAGCATGTTCAAGAAAGGGACGAAAACCAAGGGGGCTCTAGCTTCATTGGGCAACCCTTTTATTTAAGTGAAGGTTGCAGGCTCTACTTTTCAAAGAGGAATGAATGTAAATTCCTCGACACTCAACAAAAGGAAACAAGTTTGTCTTTTCGAATCCTTCAAAGTTAATGGCTGAAAGCAACTAGTTTCGGCTTTAAAACCAAGGACCTAAAGGCTGAAGCTAGTATAGCCCAACATTAATGGTCCTCGTGGAATATAAACAAGTCCTTGAACAAATTTCGTTGAATTCTTTTGGATTAGTCTAAGCAGGGAAATTTCCCCAAGAAACCCCCAAGCAAATGACCGAAACAGACAAGCAAGAAATAGATGTAATCAGACAAATTATATATGATGAAAATAAACAAGAAATCATGTTTGAAAGAAAATAAATATTACCAAAATTGACTCATAGAGTTCTGACCTAAAACAAAGATGTAAGGACAGATGAAATTAATATTAAAAAACACAAGAAATAAGAGATATAACCTAATTTTAAAACCTAACTCTAATATCAACGGATAGAAATTTCTTGATCATGTGGTTAAACAACCCCCAACAAAGATGAAATAAGAGATATAACCTAATTTTAAAATCTAACTCTGATATCAACGGATAGAAACCTTTTGATCATGTGGTCAAATAACCCCCAATAAAGATGATATTTCCCTAAAAAAGTCGACAATCAAGTTTGAGAACCTTGATCTAGAGTTAACTTGTAACTAAGTATCAAAGGTATTGAAATTCACGAATTGACGTCACAATGTCAATTATACCTTAATAAGTCAGATTTTCTTCTTTGTTACAGCAAGGAACACGTTTTGAAGCTACTGAAAATTTCAGCTTACAAAACCTTGTATAATAATTCAACTAGTAACCCTAATGGACCCAAAACTTGTAGGCTAATATTTACCTACTTACAAAAAACCCAAAGTATGTTAACCAAACCCGAATATGAATAAAATAATAAAATAACTAATCTTTCATTAAATATCACCGATTCTTTTTTTTGTGTAGCTATGATGAATAAAAAATCTTTATAAGAAAAGGATTTTGAAACATTAATGAATTTTCACCGCACTTGAAATTATATTGCAATTTAATAAATATTCTTGTAAAATTATGAAATTCTTATAAAAAGCTATCTTATCCTTATAGGAAAAGGATTTTTACCAAATAAAAAGTCCACAAGTTAAAAATAATAATAATAATAAAATTTGTGTAGCATATTCTTACTTTTATCACAAAGATTTACCTAAAATCTTATCCTAAAATAAAATAACATACCAAGAAACTCAGATTAAATTTTTAGTCCAATTAAGAATTATATTTATTATTATAAAACTTGATAATACAATTACTTTAGAATTCAAATTCCCTTGTTGAGCAATTTCGTGTATCCTTTCAACTAGTTTTGGCTTTAAAACAAGCACCTAAAGGCTAAAGCTAGTGTAGCCCAACATGAATGGTCCTCGCACAAGTTTCGTTGAATTCTTTTGGTTGCAGGCTTGTCAACGTTGGAAGCAAATCAAGAAAAAGAGATGTATCAATGAGGAGATATCATGAAGTCGAGTTTTAATTAATGTCAAATTGGAGACGTAGACACTGTTTGGCCGCGAAATCAAAGAATTACAGACTGTTTTTCCCTCCCTATTAGTGGGCATAATATATGAGAAATTGAAGTTCAAAACGGATTGTAACCTGTACTAAATTGAAAAGAAGAAGAAGAAGAAGAAGAAGAAGAAGAAGACTTCACATAAAGAATCCTAGTTATTTGATATAGAAGGTAAATAAGGTTACACCTGGTTGTGTCCTGAGATAAAAATGATAAATATACAAATGACAGACATTTGATTAAAGTGACATGAAAAGAATAAATTTATCTATTACAAATGCTACCAATGCTCCTCTACGATCTGTTGAGTGAAAGGTGAAAGACATTGCAAAAATTAACCAATGCTATGCTTCTTTTTTAATTTCACATATGAAATAAGCAGGGAATTTATAGCTTTGAGACTTGGTTTTTTCTTCTTCTTCTTTTTGTAATATAGCAATTAAATTCAAGGGCAAAAAATCGAAGTGATCAACTACTTGCTGGCTTGGCGAATTTAGAAGAACCACCCATGAGTGCTCTACCGTAGGCTACAGGCAATGATGCAAATTTCTTTGTTTTCCCCACATAAGCTCTCTTTGAGAAGTTATCATAGTCATTTGCTTCGATAGAATCTAATATCTGCTTATATAGCAGCAAAGATGCCCATACCGGCCATCTACTAGCATCATTGAGTTCTGCAACACCCTTCTCAGCCTCGTCGAAGAACATTCTTGCACGCTTTATCTGTACCTTCATGAAACTCCTCCATTTGTCTGTCACTTTCCCCTTAAATATGTCTTCATCAGACAAGCCAGCTTGAGCGAGCTCATCTTGTGGGAGATATATTCTTCCCCTCCTAGCACTGACAAGGACCAACCAACATTCTCAGTATTCACAGATTTATAGGGTGTTAATTCTTTGCTTAATAAGAAATCTACTTGGCTATTCATATCAGGATTATATTATAATTAAGCTTACTCTTCTCCAACATCTCTGAGTATATTGGTTAGTTGATTAGCTATCCCAAGGGCTAAAGCCGCATTGTAGACGCTTTCTGTTGAGGCCTTGGATTCCGGTGCTATTCCCATTACTGGAACACTCATTAGCCCCACTGTCCCGGCAACATAATAGCAGTACAGGTAAAGCTCATCAAAGTCCTTGTATCTCGACTTTTTCAAGTCCATTCTCATTCCTTCTATCATGTCCTTGAAGGGCTGTCACAAGAGAGGATTTGCAATCAACTGGGGTTAATAATTTATCACCCAAATAGGTGGTGCAGTGGATATACAAAAGTATGCTGGCTATTTAGCTTTGCGGTTTAAGTTTTACCTGTATATCAACAGGGTACTTGGAGACAGTGTTTGATAGAGCAGCATCGTACATATCATATGGGCGACCTTCGAAAAGTTCATTCAGCCTTTGCTCCCATCTGTCGAGAGCTTTGGGTGTGATATGTGATGCATTAGGGCCATCCACAAGCTCATCAGTTCTCCTGCACCACACTTCAGAACAGATACAAGAGTAAATAGACTAGTTCTTCGGGGCTTTTACATAAAAAGTGTATCGCAGCCATTATGATTGCAAGAGAATTCTACAATGACCTACACATGGTGATGAAATACGTAGAGAGACATCTTTCTTTTTCCCAAACAACAAATCCCTTGGTAGTGATGCGAAAAAACACAACTTGGGTCATTTACAGGGCTCATTCACATTCATGGAATGTCCAAAAGACCCATAATGTAAGCAGAATAGCAGATCATAATGATCTAGCTAAAATCGGCCCTAGTGCACCCACCACAAACAAACAAATTGGTGTATAGGGAGCATAAATGCAACAGAACAAAATGAACTGGCAAGTTGAAAGAGGGCCATAGCATACATACCATAAATTGCCCAGACAGCTCTTCGTCGCTCTGGTGTCATCAGTAATGTGCCTGAAATTGGAATATTGCAGGTAAGAAACTTGATTGTAACACAAAATTTTATTCCAATTTGACCAACATTATTAACTTGACATTTCAGTTCCTAATTCCCCGCCGATTCGAACACTCTCATGTTCCCCATCCAAATCCCCCTTGGTAGCATTACTCGTCATATTCAATATCTCACAATTAGTTTTGAATTCAATGAATCATGTGTGTTTGTGAGAGAAATAAAATTGTAAGAATCAAGTCATTATTATATTTAACATGTAATAAATCATGTATGTTAGATTCAATTTAGATTTAATGAGCTCCCATAAAAAATAATAAAAGGGAACATTATCTGTGCTGAAATCATTATCTTTAGTATAATGCCATGATAATGTTGTCACTCTATAGAGCCCTTTTCAACCTTCTTTAGTTCTCCGCCATTAGCCTTTTCAATCGTTTCCGCAACAAGAGAAAGAAGCACAGACGGAAAGTAGAAAAGCAAAGCAATTGAACTTTTCTTATTTTCCTTTCGTTATCTTAGCAAGTAGCAACAAAGGGCTAATCTTCAAGGAAATAAAAAATTTAGTATAAAAATGAAAAAGATATGGAAGATAGATAATTAAACAGATAAAAAGTGTTATATTGTAATAGTCAATTGATCTCTTGCCATGTGCAAACTGCTAAGTTTTGAAAGGCTAACATGGTCAGATTCTAACTGTAGAATTGTAACTTTCATGTTTGACGACAATATTTAATCCTTGAAACCAGTTCACTTCATTTTTTTAATAAAAACTTTACTTCGTCTTCATTGGTAAAACAATAAGTTAAAGCAAACCCTCTGATAACTATGAATTGTAAGTAAACACAAACAATAAGAAGAGAGAAAGAGAGGGAGGGAGAGCACGAGAGAGCAAATACCCAGGTAAAAGGTCTTGGCATACTCAGCACAGACCTCGCCACACCTGTTATATGCCCCATTCAGCAGATCCCCGCGAGTCATGCTATCAGTTTGACCCTTTTCTTTTCTAACATCCAAAGCTCTCTCTTTTTTCTGTTCTTTCACCAAAGCAGCTTGCTTTAGAACAACCTCGTACACCTTCTCAACTGAAGATCTTGGTGGGTTTGCCACTGCACTTGAAAGGGAAGCGGCAGCAAAAACCCCAGAAGAGAAATTGAGTCTTGAACACCCTTTGGAGTTATGACTTCTTACTTGTGCGCGAATTTTTGGGACTAAACTATACGAAGTTGTTGCAGCAAAACCGGCATTCTCTTTGGGACAAATCACCCAAAGGAGAACACCAGACATCTCGATAATTCTTTACTGGTTTTCTTAAAGGCCTGTTCGCTGTAGTGAGAATGTCTTTGAGGGAGGAGTGGAAGCTTTTTATTTTCTTGCTTTCTGGGTTGGCTGACCAGTTGTTCTCTGAGTTTCTTACATGGCTTTCCACTTTATATTGTGAGGTGATGCTGAGGATCTTCTTCTGCCTTGTTACCACAAGCCAGGCCCTTGGAATATGTGGACATCGTTTCTTTAACCCTTCTGCTGGCCTTTGTAGGATTTAAACCAATTACTAGTTATCTATCTATCTTTCTTTTTCCTTGAGCTTTAAAACTTTTATTTTTTGCTAGTAAATCGTGATGAACGTATGTTGAACATTTACTGGATAAAAAAATCGCATTTTATAGGAAGAGAATCGGTCTAGTTAGGAAGTGGAGTGGCGCAGGTTCAAAATTATTAGAAAGATTTTCATAAAATAATTTAGTATGGTAGGCATATCCATATATGAATAAATTACTTAAAATATCATACAATAATATCTATATTTTTTTAATTGTCAGTAATATATATGCTCTTGAAATATTAAAGAAAAAAAAAGGTATTATCATTGAATTGGATTTTCAAATTAAAATATCATACAATAATATCTATTTTTTATGATTATTTATTATCTCTTAAATTTATAAATTGAAATGTAAATAAAATAAAATTTTGACTTGAAACATAAAAATTTCAAATTAAATGGACTAAAAATGAAAAGATTCAACAAGAAATTATTTTTAAAAGGGCCTCATGAACAATATAGGGGAAAAGTCACACATTTGCATCGCTGTTAATTTTAATCCTTTTATTTTGAATTTTTATAAGTATTAAAATCTTTTTTTTTTTTGTGGCAAACTTGAGGATTAAACTTGCACATAGATATTTTTTGATATCATAATATTCCTATAAAAAATAAAATAAAATAAAATAAAATATCAAGTTTAATCTTGATTAACACAAAGTAGAATAATAAAACTAAAATCAATAAGAGGTACGAAAAACTTAAATGACCAAAAATCATGGTCACAGTTCTCATGTGTTTTGTGAGTAGGCTTCTCTATCTCTGTTGGGTTTATTTTAATTAATTTAATTGTTTTCTCTTTCCTTGAGAAGAGATATTTTGAAACCAAGGAAAATATTTTTCATTGCATATTAAAGTTGTCCGGCATAAATGTAGGAAGAGATCAAGTGTGAGGAACAGTGTTTTCTCCACCTCAGCTACGTTTATTTTAATTATTTTAATTATTATCTCTTTCTTAGGAAAATATCTTGCATTACATATCTTGTCTGGCATTCATGTAGGGCGGGATCAAATGTAAGGCTTTGTGTTATTTATTTTTATGTTTTAAAAATATTTTTAAAAAAATTAATGTTTTTTGATATTTTATATTATTTTGATATATTGATGTCAAAAATAATTTTTTAAAAATAAAAAAATATATTATTTTAATGCATTTTTAAACAAAAAAATAATTTAAAAAACAATCGTTACCAAATTTTAAAACACTATTTTTATTTGTTTGTGCGGTATAAATGAAAACTAATAAAACCATGTATGTAAAAATTCAGGATCTATTTACTGATACAATAATTTTTTCCTTTTCAATATTTTTTTATTATTATTATAAAAAATTAAAAATTTTGTTCACTTGTCATTAACGAATACAAAATTGTTCATCAAATTTTTAAAAACAAATACATCAAAATCATGGTTATTCATCATAAAAAGTCAAACTATAATTTATAACAGTCGTACTAATATTTTATACCCATGTTAGTCTAATTATAGAATATTAATTTTATTTTATTCAAATTATCATGAAAAGTTATCAAAATATAAAAAAATATAACTATAATGTTTTACATTGCCAAAAGGTGTTTGTATATATATATATATATATAAAAATGTATTGTCCGTGTCTTTTTTTATTTAAAAAACAATGAAAAAGTTGTAAATGAAAATTATAAAAACTTTAAAATGTGTTTTTCAAATTCATTGTAAATTTAAAAAATTAAAAAACTAAATTTTCAGTTTTCTAAATAGAAAAATATTGTATCTGGATAGAGAGTTCTAGTTTTTCCTTTTTCTAGCTCCAATTTTCTAGAAGATTTAAATATTACTATGTTTGTAAACAATTTCTTAATATTTACAAATTTCCCCAGGTTTCAAAAATTTAATGCTGAATTGTAAAGTCCTTGTGATAAAGATAGTCATCCTAATAATCGCTGGGAAATTTCCTTCCGTTCTAACTTTGAAAACTAGTTGGAATCCTAACAGCACTGCTTTGTAATAATTCTTATCGATTTTTATACCATCTCTCTTTGCAGTCTTTTTGGAATGTGTTTGACTATGCAACCACGTGTTTTTTAATTATTTTTTTAAACTAATTATTTTTTTATATTATTAAATCATCTTAACATATTGATATAAAAATAAATTTTAAAAAATAAAAAAATATTATTTTAATATACCAATTTTTTTAAAAAAATAATTATTACCATAATAATAAATATTACTTGGATTTAACAAGTTAATAATGCCAATTAGTGTAAACTTTGATGTAATTAATTGGATAAAAATTAAACAAGTATTTTTTTATAGGTTATATTTTAAAGTAATTTTTATTTAAAAAAATTCAAATAATAAATTTTTTATTATTTAAAATTTATTTTTAACACTAGTATATCAAAATAAAAAAAATATATAAATTTTTAAAAAATAAAAACAGTTTAAAAGTCACAGGAATAATAGGTAAATAATGCCTGCAGACTCTTCTCCCATTTGTCAACTGCAAAGACTTGACTCTGGATCACTGGTGACCCGTAGCTTTTCCTTTTTATTATTATTATTTTATGTATTTTTTTATTTTAAAAGTATTTTTGAAAAAATTTAATTTTTTTTTATTTTTTTATTTACTTCAAATTAATATTTTTTGATGTTTTTAAATTATTTTAATATGTTAGTATTAAAAATAATTTTTAAAAAATAAAAAATATTATTTTAATATTTTTAAAAATAAAAAATACTTTAAAAAACAATTACAATTATAACATCATTATTATTATGGTTGGATTATCGAGGAGGAGGTGAACTAGCCTACCACCACGGACTTCTTCATTCTTCCAGCGCCACCAGCTGACGCGACCATCGCTCACTGTGCCTGATCATTTATAGTAGAAAAAAATTAGTGTTAGAGTCAACATGGCAGTTTTAAAAAATATAATTTAAAAAAACAACGCCGACTAGAGTCTAAAACAGACTCTGAGATCATTGGTAGAGCTATTATGTGGATCAGAAAGCTTCTTGACGCGAGGAGAGGCAAGTGGGCTGTGTGGAGCAATTTGACACGTAGCCAATTTTAACGTGGGTTTCGTGTGATATGCATGCCTGCACTAGAAAAGTAGAAACAAAACAAAACAAGTAATTATGTGATTTATGTCACTGATTTATGCCTATATATGTATAGCTCTTGGTATTTGTCCTGTCAGTCCAACCCATGCACAATAATAGCATGTGGCACTCGTCATCTTTTTTTTTTTTACTGCCTATCCGGCCAGGTCTCCCTTGCAGAATCTATTATATCTAATAAAATTCTAATTTTTTAATGTGCTAGAAAGTGAATATCTTATCCTTTTTTATATAGAAAAAGTATAATTTTTACTCATTTTTATTTGCCTTATATAGTATTCTTTCAAAATAGCGCTATGGTTATTTAAAATAGCGCTATGGTTATGATATATAAATTGTATATATTAAAGTTTAATCAATATGTACAATATACTTAGAGTGTATTTGACAGTGTGGTAGTGATTGCTTTTTAAATAGCTTTTCGTGCTGAAATACATGCCAATGATGTTTTTTTATTTTTTAAAAACCATTTTTGACATCAGCACATCAAAACGATCCAAAAGGTACAAATCGCACTCAATTTTAGCAAAAAAAAAATTGAAATTTGATCAAACACAGGTTCAACCGCAAAACCAAACATGCTCTTACTAAAAAAAAACTAAACTCGTACAAAGCCCATCTTGTCACATGTAATTAAAAATAAAAAAATATTAATAATAAGTTGAAAAAAATCATGAATTTTTTTTCAACTAGATATTTTGGATAATATTTTATTGATGTAAATTTATTTTATACTATTTTTCTTAAACCAATAAAAAGCTTATATTATAAGTGCATGAGTTCACTTTTACATTATTTTATTTGATTCTTTGTTATTTTTAATTATTTTTTAAATAAAGTTATGAAATCAAATGATACAATAGTATTTTTTTTTTAGAAAACTGAGAATAGTTAAGAATTTAAATTTGATATGCATCAATGAAATAAAATATATCACATGGTTTTTTAAAAAATTATTAACCTTTGCTTTTATTTTTTGAGATAAAGATTTTATGAATTCAATTTTAATAGATAAAAAGAAATTAAAAAAATAAAACGCTATAAATTTATACAGAATCTAGATTAAATGTTTTATGAATATGAAATATTTGATATTTTATTCAAATATATATAATTATAATGAATACGATAATACACAAACAAGATTAAAATAATATAATCAAATTACTCAATAATTAATTATATATAAATAATTGAATCCCTATCTTCACTGGACTCTCGAGTGATGAGTGGGCTATCCTCTTCTATTCTAATCAGTAATGTCAATAAATCACAGTATTTCTAATCGGTAATTATATATAAAACTGATTTTGTGGTTTTTCTCGCATACACATCAGTGAAGATGCATCGCTGGCTGGCTGGCTACTTTTCCACAGGCATGACCATTGATCCTTAACGTGGCGCTAGCATGTGTACAGGAAATTTTATTTATTTATTTTTTGTCTGTTTTTTAAAGCTGGAAAAAAGGGTAGAATAGGAAGATTAATAATGACATGAGAATTCAAAAGGAAATAATAAAATTACTACAATCACCTTTTTTTGTTTTTTTGTTTTTCGAGAATTACAACCCACCAACATGTGTGCGGGCTGTGCAGCTCCTAATCCTATACACAAGTAAGCTTGGCCGTTGCTGTCACTTTCATTGCTTTTTTCCCTGTTACCGCAATTTCCAGCCACATCTTTTATTTTTTTCCTTTTAATTAGCAAAATAAATAAAATACCATTTGCTCTCGCCCACGTAACAACACCGCAATGCGTGGATTTGAAAGTGTTGGAAATAATTGACTCTTGTGAAGCATGAACGAACAAATTTGAAGAAGATGCCTAGGTTGTGTTTAGCCGATTTTTTTATTAATTTTTGAATTTTTTTATTTTAAATTATTTTTTTTTAGTGATTTTTTATCATTTTACTACGTTGATGTTAAAATTAAAATTTTTAAAAAATATTATTTTAATACATCTCAAAAACAAAAATACATTTTAAAAAATACCATTAATTAAACTCACAAACATGCCACTCTAGAGGCCTTAATTAAAGGTTTGTTGTCACCTCCAACCAAAAACAAAGTAAATTTAATGAGTTTTTTAAATAAAAAGACAAAATCACCCCTTCATCAAAGCAATTTTTTTTTGAATTTTAAGGGCATCCTAGTCATTACATTATACAATTAAAAACGAAAAAACATTTTAAACCCCAATTAAAATAATAATGACCGATTAGTCCCTGTAATATTACAATTGACCCATGGAGGCCAAGTTAAATGAGTTTTTTTTTTTTCTAAAGCAAAATAATAATTATACCATTCCCGTTCAAAAAGTACTGAGGAGTTTGTGTGTGCAGTAATTTTCCCGCATTTTTTAGTTTATTTAAAAAAATATATAAAAGAAATTTGATAACAGGCCTACGGGAGCAGAATCGCAGAAGCCCACCCAAAGTTCCAAACAATAGTAAAGGACATATGCCTGGAGAGATTTCAATAGGACCCGGAATTAAAGCCCAGATACAGGGAGGCAAAAGTGCACCTCCCTGCGGAGGGATGCACAACCTCCATCATGTGGGGAGAGTCTTTTCACCCTCACATGATCAAATCCGCCTTGACCCCAGGATGTGTCAAACTTCCAGCTATATATATAATTTCTTTGATGCTATATGAAGGCAGGAGCAGGAAAAATTGGGCCGAGAGCCCACAGCTGAAATTTGGAAAAGAGTTTTTGTGGATGCATAAAATTGTTCTTTGCTTTGCTTTCTTGAAAACAATGGCATAGCATATCAATATGGAATAGAAAAAAAAAAAAAAACCGAGATAAATGATGAGAGAATATTTGGGATTGTGATTTTTTTTTATTTTTTTATTCAATCATGAAGAAAAACTTGTTATGTTAAGTTAAATAATTTTTGTTTTTTTACTAGATGTCGTACTAATTATATTTTAAATTTTGATATTATAGAAGTTAAAATAATATGTATTTTATTTATAAAAACATGTTTTATTTATTTATTTTACGTGTACAACATTTTAAATCAAACATATATTTTTCAAAATCTACTTTTTAAAAACCACAACTAAAAATATTTTTTTAAAATTTATTTTTTTAAGCGTAACTGCAAAAGCCAGTGTAATGTCAAATATATTAAACCCAGAGTGTGTTAGTTTACGCTTTTAAAAGCTTTTAAGAATGTATTTTTTTTAAAAAAATCAAATAAAAAAAATCAAATTGATAAATTTTATAGTATTTTTAAGTGATTTTAATGTATTGGATATAGAAAATTAAAATAAAACAATTTTGATATATTTTAAAATAAAAAAATATTTTTTAAAAATAATCTTCACTAAAATACCAAATAAGCACTTAAAAGACTAATTTAGAAGTTATTCCTCGAAAGGAAAACTTGCAATAACACACCTCACACCCTGTGACGTCCATAATAGAGACAACACTCGCTCTTTCATCACAGGGATAATCCCGTAAATTCCAAAAACAAAATCACAACCCACCAACGTGTCATGATCATGAAGCGAGTAGCACCATCATTTGCCTACCCATCAAGTACGGGAAACACTCAAAAACGTTTTCATTTCGGAGACCAGAAATCTTTCCCTCGTTTGGTTGGTTTCAAATTTCAAAACCAACCCAACAGCTATCTCCCACACCCCCCCCCCCTTCTCACACCCTGATTATAAACCCCACAAGAACGAAAGAAAAAAAAAAAGAAGAAAAAGAAAATAGATAGATGACAGTAACATGATATGTGCATCGTTGAAGCGTGAAATTGGATTGATTTTGGGAAAGGTGTTGCGGTTTCTTTTTAGATCGTTTTTAAGAGCTATGGGTTGTTTCTTTACCTGCTTCCGAACCAAAGACGATCGCTCTAATCGGTCTCGACCGCACGCCATCTCCTCCGATTCTCTTCGATCCAAACCTACTCTTGTAATCTTTCTTTTCTTTTCTTCCACTTTCTGTTTTGTTCCCCGTAAATATATATTTCTTAAAGCTAGAACGAAGCGTTTCTTTTCTGTTTCTTGAAACTGAATTTTAGGTAATTGTAATCTTGTTCTTAGTTGGTTTTTAGGATTCTCTAGGATTTCTATGAGTTTTTTTTTGTTCGAGACGTGTTGGCTGAAATGGCTTCGAATCGATTACTGAGCGTTTAATTCCTTGATATCGGTGTTTTTTATGAGATTAAAGTAAAACAGAGAATTATCGAATTATATGATATTTACCGTCGTCGTCATTTTTTTCCTGGCTGAGTTGAGAATGGGAAGCAGGAAACCATGGTATCTAAAAATCGTTTAGCATCTCAATCTTTCTGTTTGGTTGCAGGGAATTTTTTTGTTTGATTGGAAGCTGAATTTTAGAAAAACAAGCGATTTCTTTAGTCTAATATTTTATAGGATTTTTGTTTTTGTTTAATATCTGTTTTGGTTGGATAGAAAATAAGTGTTTAATTTTTTGGTGTGATGTTTGCTAGAGATTAAAAAGGGGATTATTGAATTATAAGATATTCACAACTTCTTTTTTTTGGTGAGTGGGAAGCAGGAAGCTGGGGTGCTTAAAAATCGTTTATCATCTCTATTTTTATCTGAAGGTAAATAGCTGTTTAATATCTTTAATCATGTTTTCACTCTGATTTTTTCTTTTTTTGGTTTCTGACTTGTTTTTAATTGCATTTGTTTCCTCTTTGATAGAGAAAGAAGAATCTCCGCGTGGTGATATTGAGAATCCGTGTTTAGGATCCCCACAGATCAATAAGGGACTCAGGGATGAGGTGTGTACTGTTGTATCTATCAATGAGAATTTGTTTGTGCTATTCTTGCTACTTTCAAGCTGTAGTTTTAAACATTTATTTGTGATGATTGGTTTCTACATTACGTTTTTGAGACCGAAAGATGCGTTCAATCATGGGGTTTTCTTTTTAGCTCTGGGTAGTGGTTATGAAAAAAAGGATCAAACCAGGAATAGGGTTGAAAAGCAGTAGCGTTAAGAGCTTTTTATCTAGTATTAGCTCTGCTGCAGGGCCTCATCCTCCCATTGGGATAGGTCAGAATGTATTCATCCGTTGAACTATAAATTAAAGTCGCTTACAATTGTTAGAAAATTTGAATTAATTTTTTTGAATCGGGACTTAACAATTGTTGCTTGATCTTCAATCAGAATCTGTTTACCTTTTCTAAAACGGCACCCTTATGGCTTCCGAATTATCATTCTCAATGTTTTACTTCTATTACAAATGAAATGCACAAAGCCATTTAAATGCGAGAATGATTTATGATGATGTCTATTGTTTGTAGATGGTCGGACCTTTTAGAAGATGATAGTTGGGCATCCCATGGTAGATCCTATTATAAGATGATCATACAGTTTACATCAATATATAACATCCCGAAATACTATAATTAGTGTTCATATTTATGAAGGACAGTTGAACTCTTCATCTATTTGTTTTTCTGGATTTATCTTTCAGTTGTAAGCTCTTCAATAACATAATCTACCTTAAACTTTCTAATGAGAGAGTTCGTTAATTAATTTAATTATTTTGGTCGTGACTTCTCTCTGCAGGCTAAATTTCTTAAAGCTTGTGGTACTTTGCCAGAGACTCCAACTGAAATTCGGAAAGCTTGCGATAAGTTTAAAGGTTCACCAGGGCTTGACAAATATTCAGAATCTTCAAAGTTCCATTCATGGCTTCCCAACACATCGATGGAGAAACTTCAGTTGGATCTTCAAAATGAAGACTCCCGTACTCCGGTTAAACTTTGGGAAGAATTGGGGAAGGGTTCATTTTCTTCTGAGCAGACACCTAGCAGGTTGAACTTCTAATTACTTCTGTGAGTAGTCAAATGATTCACATGTATTTAACTTCTCTCTGTGCACATGGGACCTGGAAACTAAATTTGTCTCATTTTTCAAGCTTAAGAATTGCTTTGCAATCAGTTTGAAAACTGTTTGTAAATCTTATTCATTGACTCTTTTATGATGGTCTTGAGGAGTAACATGGCCTGTTGAAGGATCTGCATCTAAAATTGCATTTTATTTCTTGGCTTGATGAGATCCATTAGAGGCTCATCCGGTCATGCAATATGTTCCTTTATTGTTTGCAATACTTGGAACTCATCCATGAAAGTTTTAGAACGGCTAATATTTCATGTCTTCTTTTCTGTAGCTGCATGACAAATGTACAATCCAGAGAAGATAGTGAGTCAGGGAGTCATAAAAGAATGATCAAGGTTCAACCAGATGAGATTGATAACGTTGCTACTGGTGCTCCTTGGCTTTCAGCTACAAAAGTTCAGAGCAGGAACAGGTCTGTTCGCTTTGAATGTGATTTTGATACATCTTCCTCTAAAGGGTCGTCTGAAAATGGTTGCCAAGTTCATAGGAAATATGATTCTCCAGGGAATTTGAGTGTTTCAAAGCCTTCTCCTAGACCGACCCCGTTAAAAATTTCAGACGACATGCAAACTCCCGGTACTGTTTTTCCTGCAAACTTGGAAACTCTAGCAAATGGAAAGACTAGGATCAGGTCCCAATATGTTTATTCGGTCTTGAACCCTGTTGAAAATGCCTCTCAATGGAAGTTACTGAGGGAAGATGATTCTAACTCACATGAACAGTCAGGTGAGCTGAGAGAATCTCTTGAGCAGTCTGAAAGTGCAACTCCTAAACCAGAATGGGGAGTAAAAGAAACATCCTCTGGGAAAGATTTGAAGGTGGAAGCGAGCTTGTCTTCTTGGGTCAAACCACCACAATCCACAACTGGTGAAGATAATCCAAATATTAGCACTGCTGCTGGCAAAAATTTTAGTTCTGGTAGAACTCCTGGGGACAGGCCTATCATTGGAATGGTTGCTGCTCACTGGAATGGGAATGAAGCTTCTCGAATCTCCCCGAAGTGGTGGGATGGAAATGGAATTCCAAATTCGACAAACAAATATAAAGAGGTAAACTATATTTATTCTTCTCTCACTGCGTGCACTATTAGCAGCTGCATACAAGTAACCGTCTTTTGTTTTCAGGATCAGAAGGTAAGTTGGCATGCAACACCATTTGAGGAGAGGTTAGAGAAGGCATTGTCTGAAGAGAGTTTCATCTCACAAAGGTATTTTTTTTTTCTGAGCCTTGTGGTTCCTGCCTGTGTTATTGACTATTTGTTGGCTATTGGAGTTAAACTGCCTTTCACCAAAAAAAAAAAAAACTGTGTCTGCCCAGTTTTATTACGATCTAACTTTCTGTCTCCTCCGAAAACAACTTCCCCATAAGAACAATGATTTGGCAACTGTCTGATTGGGGGCACATCTTTTAACCTGATTTAGTTTAGCATATGGAGTCCCGTAATTTGTTTGTCTTGTAAATTTAGTAAGATCTGCCAGTACCTCCCCCCCTGCCAATGTTAATGCAGTTGAGTAATGATGATGTTTGTACCTTCCCAATTGAAACTGAAAAACTAGCAGTCTATTGGGTTAATCAAACGACGAGACACAGTCACATGCTGTTTTTTAAGACTTGCAACAGCTATTGTTAATACTTTGTTGATTGTAATTTGAAATTTTAGAGCATGTATCCCTTTCATACAAGTTCTAATAAATTATTTGTCTGATCCACAGGAAGCCTATCAGCGGGACACCCATAGTTTTTGACGAATGC
Source organism: Populus x sibirica (assembly GCA_019202695.1). NCBI lineage: Eukaryota > Viridiplantae > Streptophyta > Magnoliopsida > Malpighiales > Salicaceae > Populus > Populus x sibirica. The sequence continues at coordinate 679,379 of JAGMVL010002251.1, forward strand.
GAGGAAAGTGACACTGCTCTATCTCGTCTGCAAGCTTCAACACAAGCCAAGTCAGTTGTTTCGTTCTGATGCTTGGTGGTAGACTGGTGGTTTTGTCTCTTTGCAATCTGTTTTTGGCTTGCAATTGATGTACTGCGAAAGCCATGTAGTTCTTGAACCTGAATCACTGTTTACACACCGTCACCATCCTTGGTTTGTATTGGGAGGCTGAACGATCAAACTGGTAAAGAAATGCTCGAGGCTTGACAGTAATGTCAGCAGCCGGGAACTGCTTGTGATGTACATCGGTAATGGATATTAGTATTGGTCCATTGGATTAACGATGCTAAGATTTTGGAATCTTTGCCAGTTTTTTTTTACCCCCTCGTATTGTTTTCTCCGCCGTTGAACCAGCACAGAAGCAACCCATAGGGTCAAAAGTTGAAACTTTTACCGTCCCTAAAAGAATAGGGTAAATAATAATAATAATAATAAAGAAAAAAAAAAGTAAACTGAAAAAGTTCCAAAACCCCAAGATAGAAAGAAGAGGTGCTCTTCCGTTTGGCTGATATCAAGGGGAGCGAGAGCAGTGCTGTGTGTGAGGGAGAGGATATGCAAGAGAAAGACTGGAAGCGGCAGAAAGAGAAGCATGTGGAAACGAAAACCTGAGGGGATAATCATGATGTCCTTTTTAATTTTATATTAGTTTTCAATCTGAATTGAAACTCGTTTACTGCTCGTCTTTGTTTTTCATTCTCCCTCTCCCTCCGCAGTTACTGCATGCCGACTCCTTTGGAGCCTTATGATGATTACAGATCTGAAGGTTCGACAATCTTGGTTTTTTTAGTTGTTCTTTCCAATTCGAGATCTAATGTTGTCGAAAATCTTCATATTAATTCATGGTTTTATCGAATTGTAAGAAAGTGGCAATTTCACCATATGAAGATTTCGTTGCCTGGTTTATCCTCATATTCCTCTCCTTCCATGTGTTAAAAAGTATAAGATCACCGAGCCCATCTTAGCACATAGCCTGAAATCCATTTTTTTGTTGGCAATATTCCTCCTAGTCCAATTAAATTCTGCCCACCAATTTCCTACCGGTCTATCCATGCCAAAAAGCTGCAAAATAGGGCCCCAGATGTTCTTAACAGCAGCACAAGAGAGCAATAAACGATCCCATTCTCCGTGCTGGATGCACATTTCTGACAAGTCTGCAATGTTGCTCCCCAGTTTTAGCAACTGTTCTCGTTGAGCATTTGATTTCACTAAATATGTCCCTCCAATCTTTGCCTGATTTGTTCCATTTTGGTAGCATCTGTTTTGCTTAGTTGTAAATGGGCTCCATGATTCGGCTGTTGAGAATTCGGAGAAAGTTTAAATTCTTAGCAGCCCGAATTACAGGCCCAGATCAATTAGAGGACGTTAACGTTGACCTTCATGGTCATGGTTAAGGGGAAAAGATCTAGCTGAACCATCAGGGCGCCCAAAACTGAAGAGTAAAACTTTCATGGATTTAGAGGGGAGAGAAAAAATGGTGATAGATCGAGCAAGTAACCTGAGAAAAAGCATGAAAAGGGTAGGAAACTAGCACTCAGACAAGGAATTAGTTTGCTTTGAATGGAAACCGAGAAATCCACAAGGGAGCAGTCCTAATGGAGGAGCATTATTCGGCTGTTGAGCAATATAGCCTTTTCGAGGAGTTGGGATCGCCCCCTTCAGAAGAAAAGAACACCAGGATGGAGTCCTCAAAGAATTCGAACTTTATTCATTTATTCAACTCAAAACAGAACAGAGTAATGTGATATTAGCAAACTGCACTAAATGTCGTAATTCTTTAACCACAAACCAAAACATGACTAAAACTGGCATTATGAGCCCATTAGAACACGGGTGAAGACATTCTACTCTGCCACTGTGGTTCGGAGAGGAAGAGCACTATCGACTTCCTTAGCATCAGCACTCCTCTCAGCAACAATCTTCGACATTCCAAACATCTGAAAATGAACCAAAGTGTTAGGCCAGCTACCGATTCACACGCACTCACAGATTACATGATACATTTGTCAGTTGCCACTTGACAATTGAACTTAGAAGTTGGAATTAACCTTCTTGATAGTCTTCTTGAAACAATCCTTGTGCTCATCCATAGATGCATGGATGAACTCATCAATGTGATCCTTCACATCCACCAAAAAAGTGGCATCATCCTTCTTTTTCCGTCGACATGAGGTGACAGCAGGTGATTGCTGTTTTTCTGGTTGAGTTTTCTGTGTCTCCATTTGAAATATTCCTGCTACACATGAGATTGGTTTTGAACACCATTACAGCGAGAAGTTTAGAGGAAAGTTTAACAGGTTTCCTTTATCATGAATCTGCTTCAACTTGGAAATAAACAATGCTTTTCGGAACATCGCTCAATCATCATTAATATCCAATGAATAGCACAAGCTAAAGCACCACACATTTCAACCAGGCTAGGGATTGGTATTTGAGGTTCCAGCCCAAGACTTGCCTAAATATATTCCACTGCAATTTTTTTTGCGAGATATATATAGGAGTCGTGGTACATTTCTAATGGAAAATGTCATGCTATGATAATTAAGAGATTCTTAATTTGGAGAATGGTAACTTGACAGAAGGACTATGTGGATCGTTATCTACTAGTAATCCCACTCCTTTCTCCCTGAGCCCTTGTATTGTGACCTTACATTTCATGTTCGCACTTTTATGAACCAGAAAAGTTGTGGCATGCAAACTTCATTTTCATTCTTCAAACCTCGAAAAATCACGTATCAACATTCCACTACTATTTTCAAAAATCAGGGCAGGTTTTCAAGCCAAAACATGCGATTTTTTTATCAAAAGAAAACAGTGGCAACACCAATCTCATCCAAAAATCAATCAAAAAGCAAATCTTTAGCTGAAAATCATCAGAATCATGAAAACACAAGTAAAACACCTGTTTTTGTATCTACAAAAATCAATACATGCGTGAACCCGTCATTGGAGATATCAATGTTGGCCTCAGTCTTTAGCCTTTGAGAAAATCCATATCACATCACAAAAACTCTCAAAACCATGCAATATTATCACCAGAGATGAAATCTTAATTATCCGTGATTCACATCCCGATTGCTAAAAAATTCAGCACAGATAATCAAATTAAAACCACACCAATCCATGAAGTAAAACACGGAAGCAAGCAATTGAAGTTTTTTCTCAGCTCTAATTTGGCATCATTTTAGGCCAACATCAATTTCCCCTCAAGATTTTCACCAGAACAACACAAAAAAAGAAAAGAAATAAACCGAACACACAAACAAGCATGCTTCACATCTCCACCTCAAAACCAGGTGGCATGTGGACAGAAACAAAACAACAATTTCTATCATAAATTATTCTAAACTCTAAGTTTCAAGCTTTAACTTAAGTATTTGGACCCAAAAACTCGATCATTCAACACAAGACCCTCACACCGATTCGCAATTAGCCTTAAAAACCTTTGCAGAACTCACTTCTGTATGTCAAACCTCAAGCAAAGTTTTCTCGTTCTTTTTTTTGATGGGTATGAACCCTCAAAGATATAAAATAATCTCTATTAGGTACCGGTAATAGGATTCATGAATATGCATTTTCAAGCTTCCAACCAGTAAAGCATGGACATTTAGCAAACAAATAAAGGATCAAGGAAAGAAATGATACCTTCGAGACGTTTGATTAGTCAAGGGATTTGAACCCTTTTATCTCCGATGACCTCCTATCCCTTTAAAATTTCACTCCTTTCTCCCTGAACCCTCAGGTTGCAGCTGCCGTTGACAGTGGCTAGTATGGTGGTGCTAGCGAGGGTAGCGTCAGCGTTGTTCGTGCTCAAGGATGGCGGTGCTTTGGTGATCACTAGCGTCCGATGGTGCAGTGGTCGTCTCTGGTGATCTGAGATAGCGGCAGCCTCAAATCGCGAAGCTGATGCCGTTATGGGCAGGGGCGCGGGTTTGTGGGGCGGTTGAGGAAGACAGAAGCGGTCTCGAAATGGAAAAACCTCAATTTAGTCCCCCAATATAACATTATTACCAATCGAGTCAAACACTTCCTGACTTTATCAATTTGGTTCCAAATATTGTCATGGACGTTAGACAAGGTCCCTTCATCCTTCACTATTGGTGAAATTTAAAAATCTCATCCAATTCGCATCTAATTGTGAGATACTTACATTAAAGGTCGATGAAGGGATTTATTATGATTCAACGCTAAGATCATCCTTCAGGATAAATTGACGAGCACCTAATGTTTGGCGATGGAATGATAGGTCGATGAAGGGATGATATTGTTAGGTATTGATTATATTTGGAGTAAAATTGATAAAATAAAAAGTTTGAAACTCAATTAATAATGACGTAAGACTAACGGGGAACAAATTGAACTAAATGATTTTGTAATTATATTATTGGTTAAAGTCAATTGCAAATTCCAAAAAAATGGATGGGTTTGGTTTCGGTTTAAAACCTTAAAAATAATAATAAAAAGAAAATCCAAATCAAATTAAATCCAAGCCGTAAATTATCTCAGGGAGCAGCCTCATATTGATTGAGCATGGAAAACAAAATATCGGTCCAAGCACACGACCAAACGGACTGAGTTAAAAGCCACTCTATTTGGGCCACAGCCCAGACGGGTGGAAGAAGAAGCCATTCTATTTGGGCCACAGCCCAAAATGAGTGCAATAGAGACTGGAATAAAAGACACCCTTCTCCCATTCTCAGCGCAAAATGCACCCTTTTTCTTCACCTTTGCAGAATTTTAACTCACTCCGTTCACTCTCTCACCCTGCACTTTAATTGACGTATTCTTTGATATAATTTTTGCAAGTAAATATTTCTATACAAGGTTGGTGCTATTTTTTTAGCCATTGCAAACACGCACGATATTCAATGCAAATTAAGCATCTCATCGACATATCCTTCAATCACCAATCAATTTTTATTCATCTCTCCATTTTTAGAAGTGACCTGACATAACCAATATTTATAAATATTTTAGGTCATCAAGTAAACAAGATAGGTTCTCACAAGTCATGATTTTTCTGAGATTCAGAGACCGTTTAGTATTGCGTTTATAACTACGTTTCATTAAATTTTGAATTTTGTTTTTGCTAAAATTGAGTACGGTTTGTACTTTTTGAATCGTTTTGATGTGCTGATATCAAAAATAATTTTTAAAAAATAAAAAAAATCATTGTCATGTATTTCGGCACGAAAAGCTATTTGAAAAGCAACCGCTACCACACTGCCAAACACACTCTCAATATTTCACTCTTGTTCTAAATTTCTTATTTTTTTCTTTTATTTACTGACTTAAGTATCAGAGAATTCATTGTTCCACGAATGACTAATTCAATAAGGTATAATCAAGCCCATATTCAAGCCAATACATCCTAGCCCAGGATCATAACTTGTGAAAAACCTAAATTTCATATGAAGTTTTTTTCATGGCGTTGTTTATGGAAAACTAAACGAAAAGCTATTTCATTTTCATTTCACACTTTTCACCTTCCATGAAAACTCTTTCCATGGCTGACGAAACTTCATGACAAGAGAGAATAATTGATCTCCCTACCATATGGATTCCAGTTTTCTTAGATCTCCAACAACTCACCCATCAAGTGCAAATGCACAACAATGATGTTTTGGTCATACAAGAATAACTTAACACTCTTTCATTCTATAAGCAAGAAATTCAACACATATCCATTACGTGCACCAGACGTATAAAGATAGCTTCAATTTCACAAAGGAAATGAACAAAATAGCATGTAAAGTATGCATGATACTCCCACTCTTCGACGGAACCGTTCTCACCATAGAAAGCACTCCTCTACGGGTCCTAGCCACAATCATGATTGTTTCCATCAACCCTTCTCTGACTCTTACTCGCATGCTCCCTGATGAAAAGACCTAGACACAAGACGATACTAACTTCTAAGAATAAACACTAATCACACTAGTTGAGAGATTTTCCGTTTTATTACAGAGTATTAAACACTCATCTTTTCAAAGAATGTGTCACCATGAAAGCCATCTTGGATGATTATGATAACCTTATAGATCCCATGAAACACATATAAAATGTCATAAGCATTTTAGAGCTAGTGACAACAAATAATGATTTCATATTGTGCAAGATTTTTTCTGCAACTTTTCAGGTATCTATTAGGGCATGGTATCATGCCATATATTATTAATTATTTTTGTTTTGATAAAATGAAAAACCATATCGGAAGATATTGCGTATTTGTTAATGAACATAACCAAGAAAAATATGTTTCTCGTGTAGGATCAATCCATTTAAAGTCCCTTAAGTTATTTAAAATTTTATTTTTTATTGAGTTTCAATTATGTTTCATTTTCATTCTTATTATTTTTGAATAATATCCGTTATAGATAAAAGCATCTAATAATGTGATATAGCTTGTAGTATTAAAAAAAAAACGGAGTATAATTAAGAATTTCAAACGAATAAGCATTGAACATATATATATTTGAAATAACACATCTATCTGCCCAAAATGATTACTTAGTAAAGATTAGTAAGTTTTTTTTTTTATTATTATTTTTTATTAACGATTCATCTTGCAACTGTTTGAGTATTAAGCCAAGACAATGTAATGTTTTATGTTACATGTAAAGGTCTCTGAAAAAATAATCATTCCAAGTTATGTATTAAAATAAAGATCTTTACGAAATTCAAAGCGTCGACGTTCTAAGACATGAAAAGTTATTTCTATCTTCCTACAATTACCTTTGATAAAAGTATATTAAAAAATGATTTTTCACAAATAGTTTACTAAAACAATATATATAAATTTCATCCCAATCCATGATGATCTATCATCATATCTGAAAGGAAGCAAGTTGTTTTTCCATGCACGAGTTTGGCCAATATGAATTGAAAATTCCCATAAGAGGGTGAAAGTCGTCCAAGCAGGCAAGCGCTGGTATTATTAGAAAACTTTTGGAAGGATTTGCTTGCCTCCTTTCACACACTACGAACAATATCCTTCTCATCTTTAAATCTTATCCCCTTAATATTTCTCCTTTAAATTTTTATTTCTATACCAAAATCCCAGCATTTATGACAATGAAAATAGAAGTTTTGTTCGGTATTGTCAGAATTTATTGTTCTTTTTTTTTTCCCAGCTTACGCGCACCACGACTATGTCCCACGGCCCACTGGACATCCTGCAAGCTCAATGAGCAGGTAAGGCACCGCGGGAGTGACAGGCGTGCACATAGAGGGTCGAACCCGGGACGGGAGCGGAATAAGTCACACGATTGATCACAGCGACTAGGCCCTCAAGTGCGAATTTATTGTTGTTTTGACTTGCTGTGTTATGGTGCATTAATACAAGTTAAATTAATTTTAGTAAAAATAGTTTTAATAATCAACTATTATATCTTTAAGCAAGAAAAATGTATGTCCATCATAAAACAGGTTGAATTTTAATTGAAAACGTATTTGCTTTGATTCAAAAATAAAATAGAATTTTTTTAAAAAAATTGCTCTTATAAAACATAGCAACATCAAACAAATCTACAATAAATGAAAGTGAGTTAATAACGAGCACGATTCTGTTTTTTTATCATCTGGGTTAAAAAATGTGGATCTCCTAGCTATGTGCTTGTGTCACAAAAACTGCACTAGGAAAATAAATTATATTTAAAAATGTATTAACTAACATCAACTTGAGTGATGAAATAGTTCAGAAGAGGATACGAGTCTTACCAAAGTTCATGGAAAACTGGGTTAACTTATTTTCTATGTTCTTGTCTAGATGTAGGTTTGGATTTTAAGAAAATTTGGGATATAAATTTGGTCCGTGCACTTGTATATAGTTATAAATTAGATAGATTGTCTACGTTACGCTATAAGTCAAGTCAAATATTTTCTAACATAAATATTTTTTCAAACGATACTTTTATTTTTAAAGAAATAAAAAAAATATGAGAGCGAGACCATTGACTTGACTCGGTTCAATAACATCGGTTAATTTAATAATATAATTAAAAAAAAAGCATTGACAATAAATTAAACAAAAAAAAATAAAATTAATTAACTATAAAAAATGAGCTGTCAATATCATACTCAAGAGAAGAAAAAAAGAACACATTGGAGACTCATCTTCGCTCTGCCGTGGACACCGCCCCACCACAAAAAATAGTTCACTGAGATTGTTCTAAGGTTGTTGTGAAATGTTGTACAACAACACCAAAAAAGGTGGCACATGCCTTCATAGCAACGACTTGGAAATCAAACCAAACTAAATATCATGAAGTGAACATCTGATCATATTTATATTTAATCAATTAATTTGATTTAATTCAAAAAGAAATTCTTTAAAAAATATATAAATTTAACAAAGAACAAGAAATAAAAAGACATAAGATAACTCATATCATATTCAAAATTATTGAAAAATCCTATAGAATTCAAATAAAAAAAATAACAGAGTCTAATCTCTAATTAAATAAATGCTAAAAGATGAAACTAAAAAAGCATAAGCTTAAAAAAAGAAAAAAAAACAAGCAAATCCAAGCAAATCTTTTTAACTTGAGTTAATATCCTAAACTTGTAACCTGTGAAACCCTAAACCCAGACTCAATCAAGAGAATGATAATCAATTTTGATAGGAAAAAAAATTAAAAGAGGATGAAATCGTAAAAAAAATCAATTTTAAAAATGATCTCAAATAAAATAAATATAAATTAAAAGAAAGGGAATCAAATATGACAGATAAAAAAATCAAATAAAACAAACAGTAATTAAAAGAACAATGACCAAATATGAAAGAAAAATAAATTGAAGGCCTAATTTAAAAATTTAGAGGGCTAGACACATAAATTAAGAATGAGAGAGAGAGAGAGAGAGAGAGAGAGAGAGAGAGAGAGAGAACGATCGTCGACACCAAACCAAAGATCAGGCAGCAACATACGCCAACTAGGGATGGAGGTACTGTTGAGATGATTCGAATGTTGCCCTGAAAGCCACCATTTAGCTACAGAACACATCCTAATTACACGTCACTGAATGATGTGATCACAGCCCACGCAAACTCACCAGTCAACCATCTTGTTTTAAATAATATTTATATTAATTAAATTATAAAATTGTTCTTTTATCAACTTGATTATAACAAAAAAAAGTAGGGTGAAAATATAAAAAAAATCCTTGGATGTGAGTTAAAGAGATTTTGCTTTTAAGAGTAATTTAATCATTTGATTCGGCTTCAAAAATTGAAAATTTAAAAAGTCATTTAATTATGCTTTAAAAAATAAAAATACAAAAGGTCTCCTAGAAATTATTTATTTATTTCACAGTGTTAAAAAAACCGATTCGTCCCTTAATAATATAATAATAACTAATAAATTATTAAGAAAATATCATATTACTCTTAATAGCTAATTTATTCATTATTTTCAAAAGGATATAATAGTTATTATATTGTTTCAATCTTCATGATTTGCTTGGAAAGATTGAGCCATATTAGTTTTTTGTTTTTTAATTTAATATATGGCCGGCTTAAATAATAAGAAACAAAAGACGATGTCTTGGTGGAAAATAACAACAACACGTGAAAATAATAATAACTAATAAATTATTAAGAAAATATCATATTACTCTTAATAGCTAATTTATTCATTATTTTCAAAAGGATATAATAGTTATTATATTGTTTCAATCTTCATGATTTGCTTGGAAAGATTGAGCCATATTAGTTTTTTGTTTTTTAATTTAATATATGGCCGGCTAAAATAATAAGAAACAAAAGACGATGTCTTGGTGGAAAATAACAACAACACGTGAACACCAAGATCACACGTTAAATTAAAAAAAGAAGAAGAAGCAGAAAAGACAATTTTGGCATAGCTAGCAAGCTTGATTTTCTTGCCTCCTAGTCTTTATTTTTAGTAAAAAAAGCACTGTAATTTTATTTTATTTTTATATATTGAATCCATCTTCACTTTGACTAAGATAAGTCTTGTAATTATTAAACATGTGAAATTAAATCCTATAAGCAAGTACAACGATTTAAAAATTTTCGTTTAAAAGTTCGACATGCTATTTGACTCATTATTTTTTTATAAAGTCCTTTTAATTTATTATATTTTTCTACAATATGTTCACTGCTTCATATATGTTATTATTATTTTTTTGAAAATATTTCAACTTTGATCATTTTCTTTTTATTTATAATTGTTTTCTTTAGCTTTATGTCAAAGTTTTGTCTATTTTTATTTAGCTTTCAATTTTATTTTATCAATTTTTTTTCTTGACCATTTTATAAAGATTTTATTAGTTTTTAATTTTATTATTCAACCAAAATTTATGGTGTATTATTTATTTTTAATTTAGTTTTTGTTTTGTTAAAGTTAATTTTCTTTTCAATTTAACCATCCAACTTAATTTTCTTTTCAATTTAACCATCCAACCAAGAGTTTTTAGTTGCTCTATAATTTATTTTTTATTTTGAATTTTACTATCATTCTTTTAATTATTATTTTTTTATTTTAGATTCTTTTATATAATTAATATTTTTTTCAAATTCTTCAGCATTTAATTTACTGGGAATTAGACTTCATATTGTTGCCTATTTTGTTTTTAATCTTCTAATTAAAATAAAAACTAATATATTATATTCAGTCAGGGCTATATATAACCCAAGTTGTTGTTTTTTCTTATTATTTTGAAATGCATTTTCAACGTTTAGACATAGTTTTTTATGGAAAAAATTTGGACGTGCTGCGGATGTGCCATATCTAATTTAAAACTAACCATAGTTTACTGAAATATTAATCCAAATACATTAATATTATAAAACCTTTTTTTTTAAATGTTTAGTTTTTTTCTTTACTGTTAACTTGATCAGGTTTGAATAAGGGCTGACCAGTTTAAACGAATCACTACAAACTTTTCTGGATTGAACATGTATTCCAGATCAATTAATTACAAAACCTCGTCCCCATATATGTTTTTTTTTTTTGTCAAATCTTGGGTCCTAAGTTTTTTTTTTTTTGTGTCAATCCACTAAACCATGCTTAATTTAACAACTATGCATTTAATTACAAACGATATTTCAGTTTTTATTTTTTAAGACCAATATTTATTAAATTATTATGAATATATCAAATAGATATGAGATGTGTTTTTAAAATTGTTCATAAAAAAGATTTAATTTTGAACTATGCATAATTTGACTTAAAAATATTCTTTATTATTGAATATTGTTTTTTTAAAAATGATTGTATTTTGGCGAAAGGGGTGCATTTTTTATTTTTAATAAAAAACTCAAGAGAAGTTTTTTTTTTTCATTTTCACATAAATATATTATGAAAGTTTAAAAAAATAATTAATTTTTAACACGATTCGTATCCTCTTCTATTTCATCTCCAAGTTCGTCATCTTTTTTTTTTAATTCTTCGAGCTCCTTAAATTGTCACGTAGTTTTAATTTAATAATCCTGGCTTGAGTTCAGATTCGAAGTGCGAAAAATAAACATTTAAAATAAAATAAAAATCATAGCAATATCTTTGAAGAAATCGTGAAGGTTTACAATTTTCAAAGAAAAGTTTTTATATTCTTTACTTTGAATCCAATGCTAATAGTAGACAGTACACCTCACTATTTCCAAAGAAGATCTCCTATATTCCTTACTTCTCCAGTCTTAAATAAGTTAGGCTGTCCAAACTTTGAAATCTATGATGTTGCCATGTTCCTTCTCGGGAGGGAAAACAATTTCGAGGTCATTGTGCTTTGCCAAACTTATTCGAGTACGTGCTTTTCGTTGTTCGTTGTTCGGTTGATTTCCATAAATGAATATATTTCTTCTCTCATGCTTCCAAAATAAGCAGAAAAATAGCAATCATTCAGTGACCTTTTCGTGATACAGATCTTTCCCAGATTAAAAAAAAAATTGTTTAAGTTTCTTGTCAAAGTGGAGGCAGCCATCATGTAATTTCTCTCGTACACGCAATAACAGGTTTTTCCTCCTTTATTTATCCATATGAATCTTGTGTTTAATTAAGCGAATTGAAGGTTTTAATTCGCTGAAAATTCGTGTCCCACAAAAAATAAATAGGAAAATAAAATATATTTAATGTCACGTCGACCCCCTAAAATCTTTAGATATCATTTTACTAATGCATGCTGTTACGTTCCTCTTAAAATGCACAATATTTTCTTTAGGTGTGTTCTTGGCGAATTCGATTTCTGGATGAAGTATGGGGATATGAATGAAAGTTAAATATAATATTATTATTTTTATAGAGAAAGGTACGAATAAAAACAAAAAATATGGGTGGGTTTTTTAAAATAATATTTTTTTTTCATTATATATATTAATCATTCACACCATCCTAGTCATCTCACCTATTATCTTTGCCGCCACCATTGAGTGATCGATGTTGCCGCTATTGCTGCACCGTCACTCTTCCACCTCCGTCATTTTCTTCCACCATCACATTTCTTGAGGGTGACTTTCATGTTTAAATATTATTATTATTATTTCCATTCGCTTCTCCTTCGAACCCATCATCACCGTCACAATTATTTTTACTATTATATATGATAGATCATTGATGAAATAATCTTTTAATCCTTAATTATTCATTTTTATTTAAAGAAATAGGGTATTATAAATCTTAAATTTCATTCTGATTTCTTGTTATATAGTATTTCAAACAAATGATTACAATTAGAAGTCGTTTTGATCTTTCAATTCTTATAATAATTTCTCTATTTCTATTTTAGGTATTTCATTCACAATAAACCAAGCGGCAACCTAAGAATCTATTTGGGATGTTTCTATATATTTCTATTTTAGATATATAAAGATTTGGAACAATTCAGCATGCAGGATTAAAAAATATTATCGATAAACACCGAGGTTTGGTGTGATGGAGCCATGGAGGAGAAGGTTCTCAAAAGACTGGACTCGTTGATTTGTTCCTTCCTAAAATTCAAATCATGGACTTTGACTGAATTTTTTGTTTAATGTCTCACGTAGTCCATAAATAAAAATATATTTTCTTTATTTGGTTGACTTGAATTCAAGTATGGTGGCATGTACTAGTCGTTGCTACAACTCCCGATCTCACTCTCACAGCTCTCTCCTATTTTTTATTTTATTTAATTGATTTTGAACGGGTGATGATGATGTTAATATTAACGAAGATATAAATTCGACAATAATGAATAAAAAAAAACCCATTTAATTGTGATAAAATCTAGATTTAGAACAATTGTACTCAATTTAATAAAATTAAAAATACACAAACTCAATTTGTTTGGTTAATATATTAGGTTCTTTTTCTTATAAAATAACGATAATAGTCATGACTGAGTGACTCGGTCTGGTTCTCATAATTTTTATTTATTTATCAAGTTTAGTATCTAAATTGTCTAGTCTTGATCGACCGTCAGAGTTGACTCACTCCTTTTTCAGAGGTCATTGGCTGATTTGCTTACTTGAAATTCTAGCCATACTAATAACAGGTCAACAAACTCAGCAAGAATCAATCAGGAGGTGCTTTTTATGACAAGTTCTATCGCACGCCAAAGCTATTGAATCTTCGTTCTTGTTTCACTGTGTAATTAATGCGACAAATACTCTAATTAAACCCTATATTAATTTACTGATTATGACCCTATTTTACATGTATTTGTGTATGTTTTTTAATTAATGGAGTTATACTGTCACTGTCAAAAATCAAAGCCACACTGTCTAGCTCATCTTCTAGCACTGTCATGAAATTAATACCATCTTAGAACACCCATATGATCACCCTGCAGGATAGCTTTCATGCCTAGAGGAGTATATTAATGCCACAACAAATCGCTTTCCTGATTCTGAGCTCCTAACTCCGCCAAAAAATCAGCACAGTACTGGTTCCCTTCACATAGAATATGAGAGAGTATGCACTTCCAATCTTATCTAAAAAGTATTCTAATGTCCTCAATGATGGCAAAGTAAGGATGACGAACATGCATGTAAATGATATATATGGAAACGTGAGTCTTGAAGATTATCAGCAGGATAAAGAGACTGCAGAAGATCATCACAAGAGATTACACTAACTGAATCAATCACTCTAACTCCTAAGTAATGATATGAATGGAAACTTGAAGATTATCAGCAGGATAAAGAGGTTGCAGAAGATCATCACAAGATTACATTAACTGAATCAATCGCTAACTCCTCATGTTTAGCTAATTAAAGATAATTACCCAGGAGAATGTTTAGGGGATGATTGATCTCTCAAAATCTGTAACTCCTTGCACAAATCTTGGCACTGGTACTTGTGCACTTCTTTTCTTTAGAAGCATTCTGTAAAACAACACAAAGGGATAGAAAAAGAAAAACAACTGATCTTCCATCTTTTCCCTAAATTTCTACAAAACATTGGAAACATCCATGATTTGCCCGAATAGTCTCCTGGGAATTGGTCTCAACCATCACCTTCCTGCTGTAACCCAAAGACCAAAGCAATTATAAACCAAAACGAACAGCAGAAAGCTCAGCTAGCATATGAGAGGCTCGACCCAAAGAACACCGAAAACAAACAGTCCATAAGTCCTAACTTACTGGATGTCTCTCTGGAAAAATAAACCTGTTACAAATGATGCTAAATTATGACCACCCATATGGCAACTAGCCCTCAACCTCAATTTCATCGTAATTTCAGGCCGGGCATCCTCCCCCTTCCTCGTGCGTTTCTAATTCTGAATCCACAAGTACAAGATTAATCATTGACCGAATATGATATTTTATTATAATCAAAATATGTTATGTGAGTATTTTGATTTTAAAAAAAATATACTTAGAACGTTTCTTGTTTCAATAATTAATTGCAATAAACGGAAAAAACATGTAAATCTATGAGGATTAATTTGCTTAATTTCCTTGGACCAAATTATGATGTCTTGGCTAACTATGAGGAAAAAAACATGCACCTATGATACTTTGAAACATGAGTTTTTGATTGCGTAAAAAATTTTGCCACGCACACAAGGAATTAAGGAGGAAAAAAACGAGATTGCTTGCCTAACTAGCAGCATCTCCTGATCATTTCTGTGCATCTTCGAAGAACGAAAATTAAATTATTGACTGCCGTGCCGGCACAAGATTTTCTAGTTTTGAATATATAGAAATTAGTTTTCCTTTTTGTTGTATCACAAAAAATATATATAGAAATAAAATTTTGAGCTAAATTCCGATATTGCAGAGATCATCATGCATTCAGAACATTGGAGCTATGATAAATGATGAAACTGAATTACATATATACGTGCGCGCGCAAGCGAACTATCTGCTATGGGACAAGAACTGTGATGTAGATTCATATATTTCTAAGCATATTATGAAACAATTATATATTTTTAATAAGACGAGGATGCTTCCAAGCTGACAATTCGTCTGGTATATTTACTGGAGATTTCAAAGCTTTTGATCGATTCATAGCTTTGATGAAATCCGAATTGGTCCCCGTGCAACTGTACCTCAACACTAATTAAGCGGCCATTATTCGTTGCTTGGATTATTATTTACGATAAATCATTGTTTTAGGTCTGAAAGTCAGCAATCTATCGTATATATGCCCTTCCCATCACTCTCCCCGAGCCTATCGATCTTGGAAAGAAAGACGAGGTCTTGTCGAGTATTTTGGCCCTTTTTGAACCAATGTTGTCAACCCAACGGTACTGTATACATACGTATTCCACCGGAACTGTTTGATGATAAATTTCCAAGGCAAGAAAAATAAAGGTTGCTAATGATCTATGACGTCTGTAATTACTGTCGTTTGTAAACAGATTACTGCTAACGCTACTGTTTTTCAGAGGATCTCGGTCCTTTTTATCATATTGGTAATTTTGATATTTGAAAATAATTTGTATAAAATAATTTGTAATGTCATGAAAGATGAAAAATTATATATATATATATATATATATATATATATAGAGAGAGAGAGAGAGAGAGAGAGAGAGAGAGAGAGAGTTATCTTCTAATCTTTTTTTATGAAAGATTTTCAAAATATGATTATTATAAAAGCTCATCACTACATAAATTCTTGCAATAACTCAAGAAGGTACGGTGTGAGTGATTCGACACTCTCATCCTTTAAGTAAGGTTAGGGGTTCGACCCCTCCTTGTGTATGGAGATATTTTCTTGGGGAGCACTTTACCCCTCTATGGACCGACCCGGTGCGAGCGTGGATTAGTCTGGACCAAAGATCCAGGACACCATGTGGTTTATATCAAAAAAAAAATTTTTGCAATAACAAATTGTCCTACGTACGAGATTTAAGTGATGAAAGATTTTATATTTTTATAATGGTGAAACGATGTCAATTCCTTTAAAATTATAAATATAATCAATACGAATTTATTCAAAATAAATTTAAATATATTCAAATAAGATAACAAAAGTAGTATGTTTTTGAATGCATGAATCTAAAATCATCAGCAAAGTCAGAAAATTTGACATAAGGGGATGAAAAATTTATATAAAAAAAATTAAGTGTATATATTTGACATTGTGATGCATGTTGTTTCTTTAAAATATTTTTTATTTAAAAATATATTAATATTTTTTATTTAAAAATATATGATTTTTATTCAAAATCATGAAAAAAAAAAATATTAAAATATCAAATCGGTATTTTTATATAGAAAACTCAGTCTTAAAACATATTAAAAAAATAAAAGCTACTCCACTAGTAAACATTTACGGGCTAAGAAGTTATAAGATAGGAATGGTAAAAAAAATGATATTTTTAAAATTATTCTTAAAATTAATTAATGGTTGATTTTGTTAATGAGGACCCTATCTAGTGGGTCTCACACGGAAAATTCTATCATAACTCCTTCAGCTGTCTTCGAGAACGAGAACTTCGGGACCCAACAGTATTAAAGGAAGGATACGTACGAAGGATTCCTATGAAGTAGTCGTTATGCAGAAGTCATGCTTACATAAGCACTTTCTACAGTTCGTTATATAGAAATCAAACAATTATCTGGTGTTTATTTTTTAAAATTATTTTTTATTTAGAAATATATTAAAATAATATTTTTTTTTTATTTTTTAAAAATTATTTCTGATATTAGCATATTAAAATGATCCAAAATATAAAATATTAATTTTAAACAAAAAAAATTAAAACTTTCATGAAATGTCATTTGGAATGCTATTCTAAATTGCTTCTATATGATTTAGTCGAAATACTATATAGGTCAGATTAATCATTTTTAAAAAGTTAAAATGAATATTAAAGTATAGCTAAAGTATTTTCAAGAAAAAAAATTAATTATGTACGTAGTGATTGATTTAATGTGAACTAGTTGTCTTGATTGATAACTACAAAGACTATATATATATATATAATTGCACTAAAAAAAAATTCAATACAATACTTAAAAATAATAATTAAGATGACAATATATTGGATCAAACCAGGTCAAACAAGATTAACATGTAAAATCTGTGACTCATGTCATGAAACAAAGTGATAACCTCATAAAAAATAAATTAAAAAATATTTTAAAATTTAATTCTCAAACAATACAATGTTGAATGAGTAAATTTCAAAAGATTAATACAAAAATACAAAAAAATAATAGAGTCGACCTAGATTAACTTGGCAAGTATGGATTATGAGACCGAGATAACTCAAGAGAAAGTAAATCAAAACAAATTATGAAATTTAATTTTCAATCAATCAAATCTTAAAGAATGAAATTGAAAAATATCAATTAAAAAATGACACAAAAAAAACCCAAGTCAACCCACTAAACCTGTGACTTAGGCCATGAAACTAAGATAACATCATAGAAAGCAAATCGAAATAAACTATAAAGCTTAATTAACAATCAACCTAATATTAAATGATAAAATTGAAAAACAATCAATTACAAAAAATGACCAAAAAACCTGACTCAACCAGATTAACCAGTAGAAGTCGATCGTGACTCAAGTCATGAGACTGAAATAACCTCATAGAAAATAAATAAAAATAAATTACATAACTTAATCCTAATAAATTCAATGTTAAATAATGAAATTGTAAAGATATACTTTGTAAGAATGAGACATTTATTTCTCAACCTAGCTCTTGTTAACATGGTAGCTTATCCGCTAAATTTATTATTATAAGCATAATTTAATTTTAATTTAATTTTAATATTTTTTTACATAAATTGAATTGATTTTGAATGATATAGAGATTGGCCGGTGATAAAATACTAAAATGATATTATTTTTAATAATAATAATATATTTAAGTTGACTGCATAATTCATAAATTAATCTTTAAATCAGATTTTATACCTCATCAAACCACTAAAATTCACGATCTTGGAAATGGTGAAGTAGGAATAGCTCCTTGCCAACATACAGGACACCCGTGATTAACGGTAGATTAAGGTTTTTAATTTTCATGCACTAATGGTTAATTTTTGATTGATTGTACTGAGCTTGTAATTTATCAGTAATTTTCAACACAAAGAAAAATCAGTGTTTTCCTTAAATTTAGTAATATCCTTTCACTGTTTCTGTACAATTTCAATTTTATTTATTTTTAAATCCCTAGTCTCAAAATCCTTTCTTACACTGCTCTCAAGGTCTAAGCAATGCCCTGGATATTTTGATTAACAGAATAAGAATTTCATTATAGAAGAATCACTCGATTCTCATGAACCACAACAATGATTAGTAGCTAGTTTGTGCAGTGAGTTCACACACAGACATATATATATATATATATTATCGGTTGGTGCAATGGCATGAAGTGTTGATAGTATTGATTTTGTCCTTGTAAACAGAGATGATCCAGGCCAACAAAAATTGAAAAGGAGAAACAATTGGTGAGAAGTCAAATCTTTAAAGATCTTTGCCTGTCGATGAAAGTCAACAATATGTTCTACTGGGAATCCACCTGTGATCGTTCGTGTTTCCTTTCTAGTATTAGGGTGGGTGGCTTCTTTTTTTTCCGTGTCGATCGAAGGTTTGAGCGCACTGAACAACAATGATGTAATTATCTAATCTATCTCTTCAAGTTCAATTAACCTTTTAATGTGTTTATTAATTTTATTTTATTTTTTATTTTTTTTTTTATTTACGTGGGGTGTCCGGGCCAGCTTACGCGCACCACGACTATTCCTCACGGCCCGCTGGACATCCCGCAAGCCCGGGAGCAGGTAAGGCACCGCGGGGTGACAGCGTATACATAGAGGGTCGAACCGGGACGGAGCGGAACAAATCACACGAATTGACCACAACAGTTAAACCCTCAAGTGCTGGGTACACACGAGAGCTCGAACCAGGGCACTCAGGTAGGGCACCCCTGAGCTACAAGCCTCGTGTGTAATGTGTTTATTAATTGATTAATGTGGTAGGGTATGTTGTTTTTGTTTAGAAGTATACCAAAATATTTTTATAAAATTTTTGACATTCTACGTCCTAAACGGACAACCTCACTAACTTATTTTATATATATAACTTGGTCTACAAAGGGGGCTAAAAACTATCCCGTGATGCATTACTAGACTTCAGGGAAAAAGAAAAATAAAATGGTCAAGAAGGCATAACCTGAGCTTACAGGGTGGCTTTTATATATATATATATATAAAAGAAGAAATTATGAATGCTTTCCGAATCGAATTGATGGCGGGGTTGAAATTGTCCCAAAAAACAAGGTGTAAACGAGGAATTTCCGTTTTCATTAGTCAAGGGGTATGCTCTCCGAGCTAGACTTTTAAATCGGTTCTTGTGATGCAGAATTTAAAACTTTCAAAGAAGTCCTGGGTCCCTTTGTTAACCTTTGGACCCCCAGATTTTAGTAGACTTCTTCCAGGACAGATCATTTGCCCTCGAGTACCTCCTTATAATCAAAGTCATGCCTTGACCAGCACAAAGTACGCAAGCATTCGTCGAAGGCACTGTGTGTTGTTTGTGTGTGTGTGTATATAATAGCCCTCAACTTGGAGAGCAGTCTCGCGTGATTATACATGGTGTAAGAGAGAAGAAAGAGAGAAATAGATATAGAGATATGGAGGCCTTGTCAAAGATGAGTAGTTCTGATATTGATCATAACGAGGATGAGGAAGTGATGCTTCCAGGTTTCCGATTTCACCCCACTGATGAAGAGCTTGTTGGGTTCTATCTGCGGCGGAAGGTGGAAAAGAAACCACTTAGGTTTGAACTCATCAAACAGATCGATATCTACAAGTACGATCCATGGGATCTTCCAAGTAAGACGTCGTGCTCTTTTCCAAGTGTATATATTTACCTAGTGATGTTCATCCATCACCTTTTTAGAGTTTATTCTTACCTAATTAGCTAGTGAAACCACAGAAATCTTTCGTTTTTCGCTTGTGATCAATCGCATCCGTGTTTGGTGCACAGAACTAGAGCTTCTTTCTGCCATTCAAACCCAATCTTAAATCTCATGGCTTCTTTTCTGTTCTTCTATATATATATATACTTCTGGTAAAACATTCAAAAAAGTACTTACGATAGATTTATTCAACTCCTTTATGCTAATTATAAGATCAGCACATACTGACATATGTATAGTTCATGAGGTGTCCATCTGCAGAACTTCAACCTGATCTCACCGGGTCTGACCGACAGGAATGGTGTGTGTGTGTGTGTGTGTGTGTGTGTAGCTAGAGAGAGAGATCTTTTTTTTTATTATTATGATATAGCATGAGATCTTAGGGATCATAAGAACTTTGGAGTCACTATACGGTAATTATTTATCCAAAACTAATCCATTGCGTTTCAGAAAAGTTGCTTCCGTTTCCAATATTAGCCAGTGCCCCGGAGGACCAAAATCGGAAACATTCATGAGTCTAATACATTCGATATGTGTCCGGATATGAATATTCATTTACTTTAAATATGCAGTACATCGATCCGGCTGTAATTGCAAAAATAAATAAATAAACAAAACAATTATTTATCATTCCATATATAAAAATGTAATTAAAAAAATTTAGAGTACCTAAGCTTGCTGAAAATAAGATTTCCTCCATAAAGAGGCATCTGCATTCAGTTCTCGGTGTAACAGTATGATTTCAATTAGCAGATCATCATATCGTATTTGAGTTCATTAATTACATCCTGATAATGTCGTTGGCTTTGCCTCTAACCTTCTGTTTTCTACTTTTTTTACATGAAGAAGTTAGCAATGCGGGGGATAGGGAGTGGTACTTCTTCTGCATACGAGGGAGAAAGTATAGGAACAGCATAAGGCCTAACAGAGTCACAGGATCTGGATTTTGGAAGGCCACCGGCATCGACAAGCCCATATATTCAGTCAAAGAACCACATGAGTGCATTGGCCTCAAGAAATCCTTGGTCTACTACCGAGGAAGTGCTGGAAAAGGCACTAAAACTGATTGGATGATGCACGAGTTTCGCCTTCCACCAAACGGGAAGACCACAAACCCTAAGAACATTGCACAAGAAGCTGTAAGTTTCTTCATTCCACGTTATTCCTCATCGATATCACTTTCCATGGTTATTCTCGCCATTTTCATGTCGACGAGAATTCCCCCTCAAAGTTAAGGGAGTCGTCACCACTAACCTAGTTATCTATAGCGTATAATGCATATTGATCAGTGCATACACATGCATCATGGTATGGATAAATTAAACCGACGACTAGCAAGTTTGAGGAACGAGTAACTAAGAGGAAGGGATAATATACAACGTTAAGCATCGATCCATGATTTATATACGGCAAGCATACTAACCACTTCTACATTGATAAATTTGCTTACAGCCTAATATTTCTAAATTACAATATGTGTTTTTCCCAGTCTAAAAACGAGAACTTATGGACCTTAATTAGGTTACATGTATATAGAAATGAAAAATGTTTTTTGAAACAGCAACAATATTAATTAATGTTACTACTCAATCATGCATGTAGAGCATCGACAATTAATTAATATTAACTTCTAGATGTGATTATATGATTACAAATTTCTTTCTTGGCATGAATATATCTGGTTATAGCTATCACAATGTCGACTCTCTCATCACGATGAACATACCAAGAACCAAGGAGTTGAAATTGTCAGGTTTTATGAAATATATGCCATCTTTTTATTTGTTTATTGTTGCTTTTATTAGTTTAAGTACTTTCTTTATACATTAGAAAATTAACATGGCATCAATTGTTAAAAAATTATAAGGGTTTTTTTTTTTTTTTGGTTATAAAAACAAGCTTTAATAGACGAGACTTTTCGAGGAAGAAAGAGCATAATATCAGTTGAATTGTAAGCTTGATTGCGAAAAAAGAAAGGAAGAAAGTTGAATAGTAAGTTTAATGGGTGACATGTGGGTCTCCCCCGTGCCCATTATTGAAATTAATCCTACGGAATTGATTAATTGGGTGATAGCTGCCTGGTGCATCGACGACCAACTTTTTTCGTTTTTTCAGAGTCTTCTTTTTCGGAAGTCTACGGAACAAATAGTTAAAGTTACTAGGGACCATCGATCTCTTCAGAAGTTCGAAATGTGTGGTTTATTTCCATTGCCAGAGAAACAAAATTCAAATCTCTTAAATTTCCAACTGAGAAGTCCTTTTCCCTGGCCATGCAGGAGGTTTGGACGCTCTGTCGAATTCTCAAACGAGTCCCGTCGCACAAAAAGTACGTACCGGCAGCAGCAGCAGCAGCAGCAAAACAGCACCCTATTATTGACTCGAATTCAAAAACATGCAGCTTTGAATCTGAAATTAGTGCCGAGCAGAATGTGAGTTTTGGAGACTCGTTCGGTCAACGAAATGAAAGGAAGCCTGTCATCATAGATAATCAAGTTAACCATGAAAGGAATCACTTTTTTACGGGTGGTCAGTATGATTCGATAACTGAAGCTCCATTTACAGCAGCTTTCCAGAACTTCTGGAATCCAGATGTTGGAAATGATTTCTTTGATAATGGAAACTGGGATGAACTAAGAACAGTGGTCGAGCTAGGCGCCATTGATCCAGCTCAAGCTTACGACTATTGTAGATAAAGTGATAGATAGATAGATATATATATAGCTAGGTAGCCAAGCAGTTACATATATAGACACACACACTGAACATATATTCCCTTTCTACCCCCACCTTGGTGGTAGCTATATATTATTGTGTCCTATGATGACTGGGAATTTAGAAATCTAATAATTAATTAATAAAGCATTATGGATTAGTTTAACCTTTTGACATTTCCTTTCTTTATGTTTCCCCTCCCTTCCCGGCCGGCCAGCGGGCGTAGCTTTTGACATTTTATATATATGTTCAAGGTATCCGTGCCCATTTTTGTTGGGTGTATCGGACCTGAACTAATGTCTTATCTATGTAACGAGGAATCAGGGCATGCATGAGCAGATTTCCTTTTATTTATTTATTCTATTTTTGGTTGGATCTCTATTTGTAAGCTTTTGATGACTATATCTTCATCAAAACTAAATGCTATGATGTGTTTCAAATCCGATGGAGATTCCCGTGCCTTCTCTCCATTTTCCTGCGTAAACGAAGCCATCCTCCATTGAACACCCACTTGAAATAGAGTAACAATACAGAAACAGAAAAAAATTATTAATATGATAAAAAAATAAAAAAAATATAATATCAATTGTTGTTGTTGTTAATAGTTTTTTTAAAAAAAAATATTACTATAAAAACTTTCACCAGACAAGTTCAATACTATTATTAATATCATAAATATTATTATTTGTATTCTAAATATTATTATTTTTATTATAATTAAAAGTATTAGTATCAAAAATATTATTATTTGTGATATAAATATTATGATTTTATTATAACAAATATTATTAATGTTAAAAATACTATTATTTTGTTATAAATATTATCATTTTTATTATAGTTAATATTATTCATATAATAATTAATAAATTTGTAGAAAATATTATTATTATTGAAAAAAAATAATTGATTTGATTTGAACTGTAAAATTACGAATTATTATTACTGTTGTTATTATCATTATCAGATTTTAAAAAAAATTACTATCATCGAAGAAAAACATAATTTTTTTTAAATGATTGAAAAAAATAAGAACTTGGACAGACAAGTTAAATATTATTATTAATATTATTAATATTATCAAATTCATTAATATTATTAAAATTAAAATAAATATTCTTACTATAGAAAAAAACATAGATTGATTTTAAGAGTAAAATTAATTATTATTATTATTATTATTATTATTATTATTATTATTACTATTACTATTACTATTACTATTAACTTGGGTCAAACGTATCTTCCAAACGCAAGAAAATTGGGGCCGGAAAGAGATGTCTCACTCAAATGGCTTGGGTGTGAAAGAAGCACTAACCCAAATTGTTTGGGTCTTGCAATAACACGTCAGGACCCAATTCGCTTGAGTACTTGTCAAGTTCCAAGGCTAATGGGTCGAGCTAGACCTCATGCTATCAGGTCCTGCTTCAGGATCCAACTATAATGGGTCCAGCATCCGGATCCAAAAATAATGGGTCTTTGGCCAAATCAAATTTGCTTGGGTCCTCCCTCGAACCAAAGGCAAATGGGTCCTCCCTCGAACCAAAGGCTAATGGGTCCTCCTTCAAGATCCTAGCATAATAGGTCTGACATCACGATCCAATTCTCATGGATCTTACCACTAGACCAAACCTAAGGGGTCTTTGTTCGGGACCCAATTCTTTTGGATTCAGCATCGATCATGATTCAAGGGAAGGGGTCTTGCCTCTAGACCCAAGACTCATGGGTTTTCAACAGGATCCAAGGCTAATAGGTCTAGTATCATGACCCAATGTTAATGAATTTTGAGTGAAGATCTAATTTTCTTGGGTCTGACATCCAAATCCAGTATTTATGCCTTTTTTTGTTGGGTGTGTCGTACATGAACTAATATATATCTCATCTATGTAACGAGGAATCAGGACATGAGCAGATTTTCTTTTATTTATTTATTTTAGTTTTGGTTGGATATCTATTTGTAAGCTTTTGATGACTATCTTCAAAACTAAATGCTATGATGTGTTTCAAATCCGATTGAAATTCCCATGCCTTCTCTCCATTTTCCTGCGTAAACAAAGCCATCCTCCATTGAACACCCCACTTGAAATAGAGTAATAATAGTAAATGCACATCGCTCTTTATAACAGAAAAGAAAAAACAGCAAACTTCTTCTAGCATGGGCAGGTAGAGTTGTTCTGTGAACTCTCTTGGACTCCTGGGTGCGTAGGCAAGGGCCACGGGAATTAGTGTATCTGCATGCAACAGCGAGGCTAAGCTAGCTGGTGTGGAAGAATAATAACAGGCGGAAGTGGAGATGATGGAGGATGGTGATTTGGGAGGCTCAAGCTTTGCTCTTTGGCCCAACAGAGGGAGCTATCGGACTACAAGCTAAGTTGAACTGAAACTGATAACTTCAATGATCCAAAATTGAAAACAATAAAGGAAGAGAGAGTTCCATTCACTGACTTTGGCACCATATCCTGAAGATGTAGAAATATAGAATTGCTGAGCCAAGTATCAAGGCAGTCAGTGGATAGTTCAACTAAATCCACGTATTTCTTAGCAAAACTAGCAGCGAAACTGCGCCTGGTGCAGGCAACATGATGTGCTTCGTTCAATGATTTCTATGATGACGGGAAATTTGGGTAACAAGACATTTAAATGCAACAAGAACCTAATCAAGCAACAAAAGCGGTCAGCAACTATAAATTAATTTAACAAGCTCAATACAGAAACATCAAAGGGGGATTAAAGCCCTCGATAACATTCAAGAAAAGCCGGCTGTATTCTTTAACAAAGATACAAAGTCACTCATAGATATATGATTTGGGGCTAGGCGGTTCAGATCTCAGAACTATGCTCTCTGTACACACATAAAATAGATGGACGATTTGAAGCTCTCAATTACATTCCAGGAAAGATCTGGCTGTATCCTTCATTGAAGATACAAGGTCATATAACAACAATGGCATCGAATGAGCCGGCTAATGAAAGAAATAGCTCGATAAATGTCAAGATTTTACTGTCAATTGACTTCAAATAGCATGCTGTCCCCTACCTTTAAAGATTCTATCCCCTGTCGTATGTGCAACATTGAATATCAAGGCTGATGATAGGTATTGGCTCCTTGCTCGTGATGATTATTTACAGGTGGGCTAACAACAGAGATGTCCAGGCTGCTTCCTTCTGTCTCAGGGGCAACTTCTCTCACATCAGCTATTGTTGACTCTGTTGCCTGAATATCGCTCCATTCAGCATCTTCAACTGGCCGGGGGTTGCTTTGATCAACTGCCATGTGCACAACACTCTCCCCGGAGGCTGGGACAGCTCTAGAAACACTAAGACAAGCTTTATCCACATTCTCATCTGACATGTCCACATGCTTAGTCAAGGGAAGAGTTCTACCAACAACATTTGGGGTCTCCGTCTTCTCCTCGAAAACTTGCTCTGTATCTAGGTGCTGCCTGTTGAGTGAATGGTATATCAGTTTTATCAGTCTTAGCAAATTTCAAGAAATAATATTTTTCAAATTGCTCCGTCTCATGGACTAAAAATGCTGATGTATGCACAATTCATGTTTAATGCAGAAAAGAAATGATTGAGATAGATTAGCAGAAGCGGTGAGATGACAGCTTCCAAGAGTGAAAAATAAAGGTTTATGAGTCTCCTAAAAAAGGCTAACATAAGACGAGTTCAAAAGGTCAGAAAATGGAAAACGATGCAGCAATCTTCATATTGGCTTTAGATTGGATCAGATGTCAAACCTTTGAAGTTGTGCCTGTAGCACATTTGCATATGCTAGAAGCTCCTCCTTCTCCTTCACGGCAGCTGCCTCCTTCTCCACAGCCTCCTTTATTCTAGCTTCAACATCTGCTTCTGCAACTCTTGCCTTCTCCTCTGCTCTCACAACAGCTCCTTCTAATATCACAGCACGCTCTCTAGCTTTTGCAATCTCGGAACGCCATAAATTTGCCTCCTGGATGGCAGAGTCTCTCTGCTTGATCAGTTGATCTCTTTCCTTGCTCAGAGCCACAATCTTCTCTTCAAAATCTTTTAACTACACATGTCCATCAATAGAAACCCACATAAACAAAGATGAAACTGACATCCAAAATTTTACTTGGGCATAAATCCCAATTGGCAATGATATTAATCAAACTGCACATAAGAAGAAAAATATATATCTTCTGAAAAGGGAATTGCTTTTGCTATCACATCGTGTATAGTTTACATATAGCCATTGGACTGCACAATGAACCATCAAGAAAGGAGAGATTACTGGTACCTTCAACATGGATGACTCCAACTGCTTTTCTGAAGCTTTTGATAACCGCTCAATTTCAGAACAAGCAATTCTTCTTTGTTCATCCATAATATGAGCAGCAGATGCTGCAGTCTCAGCAGCTTCCGCTGTCTCAGATAGTTTATCCGCTATATCTCTTATTGTTGAATCACGAGCACGAAGATCTCGAGCCAGATTCTGTAATTCCTCATCCTTGACTCTCAGCGTCTCCTGTAAGATATTCTTGCTTAGAAAACCAAGTCCATGTAGAATGAAGAGCCAAATAAACTTAAGTTGGCATCAGGAAGCAACCAGTTGGGAACATGCCAAGCTAGGCTAGGCAGGTGTTGCACAGCATGTAGTATGCATATATTGCGAGGCTGGTTAGTTGATTTTCAAAATGAAGGGATGCATAGTTGGGTTCCAAGAGACAAGCAAAGCCAGACACTTTGACTCATAGAAAATTTACTATTTGTCATTCCTAACATGAAATTTGTACAACACTCAATAATGCTGGGGAAAATATGTTGAATCCTTTGAAAATGACTTCTTATCTGCAGGAGCAAGCAAATATAGAAACTGCAAGCTGTTTAGCAAGTGCAAAATCAATCTGCACATGGTTAAAGGAAAAAAATTGAGAGCATAATTCTCAAAGGCGAGCTTATGCATACATCCTCTGCACTGAGAAGGACCCTCTTCTTCATGCATTAGCGCAGACTCAAAGTGCATAACTCGGTATTTACAGTAAAAAGAGGTTAAAGGGAATGCAGTTTGACACACATATTCTAAGCATCAAGTGGCAAACATTGAATGGGGTGGTATACTCTTAAGTTCCAAAAATTAACAGAAGGCAACCAATTTTGAGTATGCATAATGCATACCAAGGATGTAAAAGTGTGTTTGGCATTGTGGTAGCTTTTGTTGTTGTGTTTTGAAAAGGTAGGTTTAAAAAAAGCTGCAAATTGTAACTTTTTCTTAACCAAGATTTCAAGAGAGAGTTTTCAACAGGGACTCGTACAAAACTTTGGTGCACTTTCAAATCTATTGTTGGGGCAAAACACAGAACACACCACGCCGCATCACATGAACAAACGGAGCCTAAATCTGGGCAGAAAATGTAACACATAAACAAACAAAGAAACAAAAAAGAATGAGCAATTTTGGGAATTATATACCTTCATGATTGTCAAGTCATCCATCGGACCATCAATAGTCCTATTATTCATCATTCCTAAAGCATTTCTCAAAGAAATCTGCATTGCTGCTTCAATTTCTTTAGAGCATTCCTGTGCTATTGAATTGGCAGCAGCAACTACAGCTGCAACTGTTCCTAATTTTGCAGAACCACTTCCACTTAAGGAATCTACAGCCTCTTTGTGAGCCTTTAGAACCAACTGAGTAGCACTGGTCATTGAAAGGCCAAAAAATAATTAAGAATAGGTAAAAGCCATGTGTAATATAAATTTCAACATCAATCTGAATAAAGGGGAAAAAATGGAACTCATATGAACCTAGTAAGATCGGCCAAAGTACATTAGTTGCTGAACATCATCACAAAAACATAGGCCAACTAAAAGAAAATTACAGATAGAGAAAGGAACCTAAGATGAAGAAAAAAGGGGTGCTGTTAGATTCTCATGCATTAGAAGTACTTGCCTCTTAGATTCTACCAGTGTTGGTGAGAAATGTTTTAAGCCAATTGTTTAACTTTTAGGGCAGTTTCCGAACAGTCAAAGTCATGACAGGGAATGACTTCAACATACAGCCTATATGAAATATTTTAAAGGGGACACAAAATTTGAAAGTTGCTCTAATGTTGAACATGCTCAATTGTTATATTTGTCTTTTCTTGGAAGCTCTAAAAAGTCCAATGAATGGATCATCTCCAAGATGTTACGGTTATTCAAACATAGTGTATACTGGTAGGGGAGAAAAAAATAATGCTTTAAGCAGTGTATATTTAATCCCAAAATCTCAAACCAGCACAAGGCTCGTGAAAATTTATTTTATAATATAGATCATGTCCATGGAAAAGGGGTGAAAGAAACCCTCACAAGTGGAAGTACATAAAGACTCCTAAAATGTTCACATAACCTAAGACATGGACCAGGAGAACGCTATTGCTTTCTTGATTTTCAGAACAAAAATTATTTCAAACTTTACATGAATAATCAACAAATCTACATATCAAAAAAACAAAAAACACATTTATAATCATAGAAAAGCATAGTAACAGAAATATATCCTTCAGCTCATCGAAAATTCCATAAAGCAAAGGCAAAACTTACTGTAAAGTTGCTACCCAAGCTCTAGCTGCACCAGGAGTCTCTGCACAAAGGAAGTAATCGTTTTTCTGGGGAGTACCAATATCTAAATTAAAGTTAAGCGTGCAACTTCAGCAAATTCCAATTCACCTACACCACAACGCTTTCAACTGAACAAAAGAATAACAATCTCAAATAGATTAGCTAACTAAGGATACAAAAACAGCAGCCATCATACTTTGGGAGTCCACTAAATCATGCACGGGAAAAAGAGTGTTAATAATCATTCAAATAATTAATAACGAAACTAATTTCTGAAAATGAGCAAGAAAACCATCATTAAAAAACACTAATATTACTGGAAGTTCACAGGAGAGGCTGTGATCGTGCTATTTGCGTCAAAGATAATCGTTCCTTTCACAGCTGGCTCATTTCTCCGAGTCCTAAAAGGCACGAAAAACAGCATAAGTTGAAGATTAAAATATAATCCCTAAAAAAACGAAAAAAGTAGCAAAATTTGCTCACTTATATTCCATTTTCCCGGTCGTCGGGTCTAAGATCACCCATCGCTCGTTCCATTTCCTCAGCTAACAATGCAAAATCAAGAATCAATAACTTACAACTCACTCCTAAAGACCCAACAATGTCAAAACACCATAGAATTTAGCCATGGACTATCAAGAAAGCTGTAATTTCCGGGTACAAAAAAAATCTGAAAATAAAGAGATTGAAAGGGGAATTGGCGTACAGTTTCAGATCGCTTAAGGAGTGGGCCTTGCAACAGGTTTCTACCAGAACCGGACGCTAATTGCCGCTTGATCTTCTCCAAACTATTTTCTGTGTCCGCTGCTGCTCTCTGCTGTTGTTACAATTAATCATAATTACAATTAGCTTAATTACGTATGATCACTGTAATAATTGATCAAAACACTTTGTTATGGATTCAATTCATTTAGATTAAAATGAGAGAGAAGGGGTGGGGAGGACTGACCGCGGAAGCTCCATTGGAGGTCATGATGGTATTACAGATCAACGATTAAGGTTCGGTACTTCGGTCGCTTTGGATAAATGGGTTTTTGTGATGTTTTTAGAATAGAAGACAAACTCGAACATGAAAATAATATTAAAAATTACGAAGAGGGCTGTTAGGTTTGGCTTGTCTCGTGGACTTGCAGGTGACGCCGTGACGCCTTTACTCGTTTTTTTTATTTTATTTTATTTTATTTTTTCTTTTAAGAGGAAAAGCAAGAGAAAGAAAATAAAAGAAAAGGGAATACTTTAGTAGTTTAGTGGAAAAATTGATGCGAATTAATTCGGTTTTTTATTAATTTAATTTATTTAAAAAAGAGTTAACCTATAAATTTAAATAGTAATTATTTTTTTAACAAGAAGAATTGGTGTTATTTGACAAAAACAAAATCTGAATTCACTCCACGATGGTGTATAGTTGCAAAATCATTGTGTTGTGTTCATATCTTCTACTGCCAATACAAATTAAAAATCAAATTGAATTTACGGTTTATATTTTGTTATCTGGAGTCTATATGAGAATAATTAAACAAAAAATTATTTACAAGGATTATGGGATTTTTGGTTGCCCAGTTTAATCAATGTTTTAAAATTCCATTTGTTTCTGTGTTTTAATTTTCAAAAACATTTTAAAAAAATTTAAATTTTATTGTTTTAATTGAAAAATCGTATGGGGTTAGTTACATGTCTTTTTCATAATTTATTCAATCTGCAATCGAAATGCTTGGATCTGTTTGTCCACTGATACAAAGAAAAAGATTGCAGTTTTTTTTTATAGTTAATTAAGACTATAAATTATTTAATATAACACATCCAGATAAAGATTGTAAATTATAATTTTAAAAGGTAAAATGTGATAGGCAAGATAGTATTTTCACGGATTCAATTGATATTTCCGGATTGAATAGGAGTGAATCGATATCTTCATTTATTATTTATTTTTATATAATTATTAAATTTAGACTTACTTGAAGAGTTGACTTGGTAGCTGAACCAATCTAAATAAGATAAAAAATCAAGATGAGCAAAAATTCAGTAAAATCCGGTTAACCTGTGATTCGGGTGATCTAACAAAACCTGATTGAGACCTTTTTTTTAATGTGTTTTTTTTTCTGGGCCAGAGACCTTATATATATATGTTTTATTTTTTTAATGTGAGATTTGAAACCTTTTAGTATATATATTCTTGATCACAATAAAAAAATATTTTTTTAATGTGGGATTTAAAGTACTTTAATATATATATATATATATATATATTCACAAGAAAAAAAGTTATGTTTTTTCAATATGGGATGAAAAATCTTTTTAACTTAAACACTTCAATTTGAAAAGATAACAAACCAATATAATATCTTTTTAACGTGGGTGACACGACCAAAAGATTGATGTCTTTTCCCAAGTGCAGGAGTGTCGAAGTAATAAATAACCCGGCAAGACCGGGGTCGAACCACAGGGAGGTTACTTGTATAAATTATAAGCAACAATAATACAACAACAATAGTAACAACAACAACAAGAATAATAATAATAATAATAATAATAATAATAATAATAAGGAAGAAGAAGTTGATGAGAACTTTGAGATGGAAGATTAATGTAAGGGTCAAACAATGATAACAACAAATGTCAAGGTTAGAGGATCCACTAATGGTATTTCAAACAAGTATAGTATAAACCCTTATTATTCAATTGGAAACCACACACAAGGAGGTTCCAATCAGATTATAAATTGTTAACATGATTACATTAGCTATCTTATTCGAATAATGCTAATACTTGTAAATGTTTTCAGGAATTCATGATTATAACTTATGTTAACAACAAATCAAGTTCCTTTCATAGCTCAGGTGTCGGTTATACCATACAGTATGGGCTATGAAAGTGCCAAGTATTTGTTGTACCAAGCGTTATACAACATAAATCTAGATTGACCATTTAACAAGCAAAGTATTAAAAGTGAACAAGATAACAAATATAAAGCATGTTAGTATCCAACATTAAAGTCCATGTTGAGTTTATATTATACTTATCCTTACACCATTAGTGTAACCTTTTCACCTTGACATAATTAACTTAGCTAGACATAATGAAAGAAAGAAACATAAATAAACAAGATAAGAACATAAGTAAGATAAAAGTTAACTAAGTAAAGGAAAGGAAGTGAAAGGCATAAACTTGATATTAATGAAAGCAAAGCATAAGCAATACAAAGAGAGAAAGCAAGAACATGATCTTGATCTGAACACCAAGATGCCTAAATACATGGCAAATGCCTCCTTTTATAGGCCAAAATTCGGAACTATTGATTTGTTGACTAATTGATGAATGGGTGGCCACATCTTGACTTGATGACAATTCTTATCTTCTTGTCTGCTAAAAACGTCATTGATGACGTCATAATTTGAACAAACTTCAATCATGAAAGTTCTAGGCAATTGTCTCATCTTTCCAGGATAAAAATTTGAGATCATTTGGACTTCTAGAACTCGAGATATGGGCTGAACACTGAACAGTGTCCGGGCTGCGAGACAGATTCGGACTTCTTCGTTGTTGCTACAATTTGGACTTGAAAACGGCCTTCTTAAATCTTGGACTCCCATGAAAGTTGTAGGCCTATGTCTTAGCTTTCCATCCATATAAGGTAGACCTAAATCCGAGATCTACTGACTCTAGATATGACCCGATTACCAAACAAGTGTTCCAGTTTGGACCGCACCAACATCTCTTTTCTAAGTTTGGTCATCTCTTTGTCCTTTCAATTTCAGTACTTCAACTCATCAATCAATTCTTTCATTTATGTGATAGGCCTGCATTTAAGATGAATATTTACCATAAATTAAAGGTATCTTATATTATTAGATATGTTATTATAAAACATGCTTTAGTTAAGGAGTTATTGATACTTCAAGTGCAAAATGATGATATAAAACTTTGATAAAAATACACTTTTAAGTACTAATCAGTGGGATAAAAAATATTTTAAAATAATATTTTAAACTTTATTATTTATAACATGTATAGTTTATATTCACATGTATTGTTTTTAAAAAATTTCATTTGAAATATTAAATTTCAAATACTTTTTTTATTTTTTCGAGTTGACTCGGGTCAACCCGTGTATCCTGGGACCTGACTCTTTAGCTAGGTTAACCCCTGGATTGAGCCTGATAACTATGTATTTTTGTTGTACGATTAAATAACTAATTTACCTTTGAAATAAATAGTTAAAAAAACAACTATCAAGCTAACAAAGGCTTCATGGTCTTTTTGATTTTTTCAAAACAGTTAAATGATTATAATACTCTCTCTCAACAAAAAAAAAAGCTAAACATGTTATCAAGGGCTTTTTTTGTATTTTCATCATGTTTTTTTCATTATTTGCAATATGCACAGGAAAAACTAGTCTTTTAATAAATAATAAATATTATATAGAAACAATTGTTGGCGCGTGCTACACATGCTAGAGCGAGTGAATGCCACCAACACCTTTTGAGCGGTAGGTGCAATGACGTCTGATGACAAAAAACTACCAACCATGGTGTTACCTGAAAGCTCCTGTGACAACGCAGCCAATAAAGGTAGAGCATGTTATTCAATTCATGGTAGTTGGGTTGCTGTGGACTTTTTTTCCTTCTTCTCTCTTATCTCTTCTCTCTTCTCTTTTTTACCTAAAAAATTCATGCTTAACCTTCTAAACTTCAATAGTATCTTTTAATTTGTATTTATTTAAATTATGACCATCATTATTTTGATTGTTGTTTGTGTTTATTTTTATGTACTTTTATTTTTTTTCTCAATTTTAACCATGGGTATTTTATTTCATTTAATTTTGTTTTCGATTTTGTTTTTATTCTTTGATTGTTTTTTTTAATCATTTTCTTGATTTATTGTTATTTTACATTTTACCTATCAATATTTTATTTCATTTAACTTTTAATAATTTCGGTCTTCATTATTTTGATTGCTATTTTTTTTTATCATTTTCTTAATTTATTTTGTTTTAAATTTAGCTGCTAATTATTATTTCTTTTTCATTTAGTTTTTATACTAGATCTGGTCCTCGTTGTTTTGATTGCTATTTATCTGATTTTTTATTTTTTTGTGATTAGGAATTATGTCTCATTATTTTTTCTACAAATTATTCTTGGTCTCGTGATTTGAGTTATTAGTTTTGAATTTTAATCTAGTTTAAGTTTGGTATTTTATTTCTATTTTACAAGTTGATTTTTTTTCAAAACAATTTCTCCACATTATTTAAAATTAATTTTATTTTCACTCTCATCATTTAACATTAAATTATTGGCTCTTAAGCTTTTTTATTTTTTTTTTATTTTTTTGGGGTTATCCCGGGTTAGGGTTAGTCGACCCGGGCAGACTTAAGTTTTTTTTATTGATTTAATTTTTTTTTCGTGTCCTTTTTCTAATTTCAAATTGTTTTATCCCGATCTCATTTTACATGTAACAAGTTAGTTAAGTAAACCCGAGTTGACTTATTTTTTTAATTTTATCATTTTATATTAGATTATCATATCTTAATCCTTGTAATTTTTTTTTTATTTTTTATAAGATTATTTCAATAGATAACGTGTTAATCAATTGTTGATAAATCTTTG
This sequence comes from Populus x sibirica, assembly GCA_019202695.1. Lineage (NCBI taxonomy): Eukaryota > Viridiplantae > Streptophyta > Magnoliopsida > Malpighiales > Salicaceae > Populus > Populus x sibirica. Next base: position 714,622 of record JAGMVL010002251.1, read on the forward strand.
GAATAAAAAAACTTGAGGAAGTAGAGACCGCAGCGAATAAATTATAATTTACTCTGAAATTTTTCACATATATATATATAAAAGAAGACAGTAATAGTTGAGAGAGCCTCTCACCGCGAATGTGTAAAGCAAGCGCGCATTCAGGTCTTCACATCGTGATGCCTCCTAGCACCTCACCTGCTGTTTGCGACCATTTTACGATTTGATGTTCGAACATAGAATTTGAGATTACGATATTAATTATTTTTTAAAATATATTTATTTTAAAATATATTAAAAGGATATCTTTTTAATTTTTAAAAATTATTTTTGATATTAACATATTAAAATGATATAAAAATATAAAAAATATATTAATTTAAAATAAAAAATAAAATAAATAAATTTTTTTTAAAACACTTTCCAACCACAATACCAAACACCTTCAATTATAAGAATATTTTTCTCATACATGCTGGCTCAATTAATCCAGTCTATTCATTTTTAGAGATCTTTGAGCTTCCATGATACTCATTTCCCATGCTCCATTATTAACGTAAAGTATTTGGTGTGGAAAACCATTATAAATACGCTTTAATTTATTATGAATTATAATAGTAAATTGATATTTTTATTATAAAAAAATAAAAAAAATAACTGAGACTATATTTCAGGGGTAAAATAATTTTTTTTAAATTTATTTGTCATTTTAGATTTGTTCAGTGACATCACAATTTTTTCACATTTTTTGCACAATACACTTACTTCATTATCCATGCAAGCACAAAAAAAATTAACTTTGATGGCGGTTTGGTGACGGTTGGCCTTTATCATTTTGATTTACAATAGTATTCTATACCATATTATAAAATATATTTTTTTATATGTTAATTTAAAAAATAAAAAAATATTATTTTAATATATTTTCAATTAATTTTTTTAAAAATCACCTACCACATTACTAATATATACTTAAAGAACTATTTATTTTTGTGTTTAAGTCCATTTTAAAAATGTATTTAGCTTGAAAAAATATTAAATTAATTTTTTATAGATTTTTTTTTGATGTTTTTGATATTATTGTATAAAAAAAACATTTTAATATATTAAAAAAAACACATAAAAATCACGTTTCATCGCAATAATGGGGGTATTTATTTTTCAAAATAAAAAATTCCGTGAACTGATCTGAACCACCAATTGTTAATGACTGTTATTCGAAACGTCGTTGACTTGACAACTGAACCAAGGTCTTGCTTTATCAAATGATGTGATTAATGGCCGAGTTTCGTTTGCTGAATACGTATCGTTGGAGCCGCTATTTTCCCTCCCCCGACCGCGTCACATATCCGATGTCCATCGATTAATGTTGAGTTAACTATAACTTGATACATGTAATTTAATAATATTAATTAATTAGTCCTCATAGTTTTTAATTTTGTGACAACCTACTCCCTCTGTAAATTCTCTAGCTGTGACCGATTTTGATCTTTCCCCCCCTAATATATCTCTCTTTCTGACTAAATTCTAATAGCATTGTAGTTTTTTCCCTTCTTTTTCCATACAGAAAACCAAGAGCTAATTACCTCCATCATAAATTAGGTTATGATTGGAAAAGTAAAAAAAAAAAAAGAATTATAAAGAATTTTCTTGAAACTAAGAATCAAAGCAGACAAAAGAAATCCACATGAGAAACAATTTTAAATATCTAATTATTATTAATGAAATAATAATCAAAACTAGTTACAGGATTAATATATAGTTTATGAAATAAGAAGGACTGGTTAATTAATTTTATTAAACAATAGAGACTAAGTTATAATTTACTCATCAACGAGGTTAGAACTGAACGGTCTGTCGCCGCATAATCCCCTCTACTCGACAGGTGTATCTCTAAACTCCAGTCGATAAACACGAGAGCGATGAACTTGACACGTCATATAAATCCACAGGCGTCACGTTTAAGAATATCTTACTAAACACGACAAGATCTGACCATCCCCAGACCTCCACGTGTACAAGGCAATTGACCTCAACTTGGAACATTAATTTATAATTTAAAAGCCTGTCTCCTTCCCGTTCAAAAAGCAGCAAACCAGAAAAATTGAGAGCAAGTAAACAATGGGCAAAGAAAACGAGACATCGGAGACACCAGGTGGGTTCAAGCTAGCTGGTTTCTCAAGCTTTGTTCGATCCAACCCACGGTCCGACCGGTTTAAAGTTAACCGGTTCCACCACATAGAATTCTGGTGCACGGACGCAACAAATACGGCTCGCCGATTCTCATGGGGACTCGGCATGCCCATCGTCGCCAAATCCGACCTCTCCACAGGCAACGCCACACACGCCTCTTATCTCCTCCGCTCTGGCGACCTAAACTTCCTCTTCACCGCACCGTATTCTCCCTCCATCGCCTCCATGGACAACCTCTCCCACACTGCTTCCGCCTCCATCCCCACCTTCAACCACGAAACCAGCCGCGGTTTCTCCGCCAAACACGGCCTCGCAGTCCGCGCCATCGCCATTGAAGTTGACGACGCCGAGCTGGCTTTCACCACCAGCGTCGCGCACGGTGCCAAGCCATCAGCCTCTCCAGTCCTCCTCGATAATCGTGCCGTTGTCGCCGAGGTTCACCTCTACGGCGACGTTGTGTTAAGATATGTGAGCTACGGGAATTCTGAAAGCGACGACTCTGACCCTGGTAGTTGGTTTTTGCCCAAATTTGAGGCAGTCGAGGCAGCATCGTCGTTTCCGTTGGATTATGGGATTAGGAGATTAGACCATGCGGTTGGAAACGTTCCTGAATTAGCTCAGGCGGTGAATTACGTTAAAGAATTCACCGGTTTTCATGAATTTGCAGAGTTCACGGCGGAGGATGTTGGGACTAGCGAGAGTGGACTGAATTCGGTTGTTTTGGCTAATAACGAAGAGACGGTACTGTTTCCAATGAACGAGCCGGTTTTTGGGACCAAAAGGAAGAGTCAGATACAGACTTATCTAGAGCACAACGAAGGGGCTGGGTTGCAACATTTGGCGCTTGTGAGTGAGGATATTTTCAGGACTTTGAGGGAGATGAGGAAGAGGAGTGCAGTTGGGGGATTCGAGTTTATGCCTTCGCCACCGCCCACTTACTACAAGAATCTGAAGAGTCGAGCTGGGGATGTGTTGAGCGATGAGCAGATTAAGGAGTGTGAGGAATTGGGGATTTTGGTTGATCGAGATGATCAGGGGACTTTACTTCAGATTTTCACCAAGCCCGTCGGTGATAGGTATTTGCAGAACTTCTTTGATTTCATTGAATTGTATTCGTTGGGTTTAGAGTTCATGTATGGCTTTATAGGATTGGATAGTTTTGAGTCAATTTATTATTATCTTATTTATAGTTTTGAGTCAATTTATTATTATCTTATTTCTTTGAATAAGTTTTAGGCCTTAGGCTTGGAAGATTTGAGGAGATTTATTTAATCTTGTGTTTTTGGCAGGCCAACTATGTTTATAGAGATAATTCAGAGAGTTGGTTGCATGCTCAAGGACGAGAAGGGCAAAGAATACCAGAAGGGTGGATGCGGAGGATTTGGGAAAGGAAATTTCTCAGAGCTCTTCAAGTCGATTGAGGAATATGAAAAGACACTTGGAGCCAAAATAATTGCAGAAACAGCTTCAGGATGAATTGTTTTCTCTCTTGGCTGCTCTTTCTGAACACTCTATGCAAGAGATTTGGTTGATGAAGCCAGGTTCGTTGTACTATTACGTCTAATTCTGCGAAGATGATGTTATGCAATAAGTTTATTAAGTCGAGCAATTTCAATGCAAATTGTTGACGCATGGTGAAAATTTCGTTTGTATCTACTCAGGATGACACTTTACTGCAAGCTGAAAAGAATTATGAACTTCGATTGATGTTGCAGTGTTCTTTTATTTATTTATTTCCGAATCATGTAGAGCAATTGTAGTCTTGTAGAGTTGGAAATTGGAAAATCGGAGGCTAAAACTGGTCGTGCATTGCATTAACATCACGCAACCTTTCTGTTCGTTTACTGGTTCTGTTTATTTTCCGAAAGCCATACCCTTTATGAGCTCCTTGACAATTCTCTTTAATCCTAGTTGGGAAACAAGTTACAAGGAAGAACAATCGTTGGCTTTGCTGCCGTTTGCAATGAAGTAATAACAGAGATGAACTCCATCGATATTTTCTTTCAGACGATGGCCTCGGTTTAACTTCTTTTTATTCATGGATATGGGATCACTGGCAATCTTATTTCCCACCTAAGACTGGATGAATTCTTGAAGAACAGGCTCTATTTGGGAAAATCTTGGATGATGTTGTGTCATTATCATGCCTTCTGGTACAAGTTTGATGGGTATTGAACATATACACAGATCCCTGCGAATAGGTCGTCATATCAACAGAGAAACGTTCTCAAACAGCAGGGTAAGAAGAGCAAAGGAGGAGGGAGAGAGAGAGGTAAAGGGTCCAGGACCACTATTCTTTCATTAGTTTTTCCACCAAACCTTCTATCCTGACGGTCAAAAATCAATCCCAACTCAATTTCTTCCCTAATTTTCCAGCAGCTACACCCTTGTTTCTTCACTTGCAACACGTTCGCCTCCGCCATTTTGCAAGAAGCTGATATAAGCCAAAAAATGGAATCCCGTGAGATCTTGTACTGTTTGTGTCTGCAACTTGTCTCCTATCTTTCTCATTTCAACACGATTTTGTATCAAACTTCGATGGGTTCCGGTGAACCATCATCCGTTTCGTTCGACATATGAATTGAAAAACTCCAGCAGCTGTCTTCTACTCCCATGACATGGTGTGACGGGGAGCATACCGCTGGCACTTTTGTCCATGAACGCCTTGCTCGGCGCATCTTTAAAATAGAAAAGAGTGCTTTTCCAGCTCTGTCACTGTGAGTCTTAATCCATGATGTTAAATAATGCAGCTCATCGAGTAAACTAGCAATTGCCTAGGCATTTGTCCCTTGCAATAAATCTTCTATGTCCACTATCTCTTCATGAACAATTACCATATCATCGAAGCAACGAGATCGTTTGAATTTTTGTAATTCAATTAGATCATGGCATTGAAACGCTACAAGCAGTTACTGCCTTTATTTAAAAGTATAGTTACGGTTGTTTTTTAATGGTTTTTTACTTAGAAATAAATTTAAAAAATATTTTTTTTATTTTTTAAAAATTATTTTTGACACTAACGCATTAAAATGATCTAAAAATATTAAAAAAATATTAATTTAAAATAAAAAAATAAAATTTGTTTAACTTTTTTAAAAATATTTTGAAAATATAAAAATAATCGAGGCTTGCTCATTTTAAAAATACGGTCAATGGAAAAAGAAACCTATAGTTTAGTTGCGTCAGCTACTGGACATATGTTTTAAAAATATGGTTAATATACATATTTTATAGGTTAGACTAGATTATTTGTCATCGATATGCTGAAATGCTGTGGGCCATATAATTTATTTTTTTAACTTCTGCTTTCATGCCATCTCAGCCCCCCGCACCAATATTGATGGTTATCCTTTTTTTTTTTTTTAATCAAGTTTTCTATTCTCATTTCCTATTAAATAATTTAAAGACATCAATAATATAATTTAATGTTGAAAATTAAAATAAAAAAAATATAAATCCATAAGATCAATATATTGAACAATCAAATTGAAATTTTTTTAATAAAAAATATATTAGGTTACTGAAAAAAATAAATAAAAAAAGCAAAAACATAATCACAAAATACTTTTTTAATAAATAGTATTTTGTGAATATAGCCACAACAATTTAGGCCCACCTTTTAATTTTTTCTATTGATTAAAATAATATGCCTTCACTTTTAAGTTAATATTTTATGAAAAATTGTACTTCAACAATAAATTATAAATAAATAGAAAATCAATCTCAAACAATTAATGGAGATCAGCATGAAAGCATGCGAGGTGTGATTAAAATATACTCGGCATTCACAAAACTGCGTGTTACTTGATGCTCAGATTAAAAATCATAAATAATCACATCAAAGAAGATATATATATATATATATATATATATATATATATATATATATATATATGAGGATGAGGATTTAGATGGATTAAAAAGAGAGAATAGTGTCTTGACATCACTATTAATTATAATTAAGTCTCCATTGTATATTTAAGGGTATATTTTTATTTATTTATTATTATTAATATGGGTGTCCGGGTAAGTTTATACATATCTCGATTAATTTTACAGATTCTAAAGTTAATAATTATATAAACTTTTAATAATTATTATATTAACAACCACATGACTCAGACTTAAAAAAATATATATATACTTTGTTTGTACAAATAATAGCTTCATTATTTGATATTTATGATTAGGATAACTGTGTCTGAAATTAATAAACCTGATAAAAAAAAGAAGAAGCAGCAAGGCCGAAAATAATAAAAAGATGGTGTCCAGTGTAACGCTATCATTAACGATGACGACAACAACAACAAAACCACGGAGGTCCATACAAACACGGTAATAAAATCGACAAGAAAATTAAATTAAAAAAAAACCTATAAGTGACTGTGTGAACGGTATCCTGTGGGGCAATGCACCGTCCTCCGTAATAAAAATTAATGAACTAGTCTTTGGGACGAAATGATATTTCCTACTTGTTTCATTTGTTATTATTATATTGATAGATAACAAACTAGTACTTTACATTTTTAATTCACGATGCAATAACTTATATATCTTTTTTTAAAAAAAAAATTAAGCTCCAAGGGCTTTTAAGTCTTTTACACCTTGATTGCACATTGTAATGAAAGTAAATTAAAAAATAATAATTAAAACTAACATCAATGAATATTTTTGTATTTTTCTAATGATTATTTTTAGTTATAATCAATTTAAATGAGAGACAATTCAGTTTCTTAACAAATATAAATATAACTAAAAAATAAAAAGTGGCTAGCAAGTGCGTAGCACGCATCAACAAGTAGAAGTTGCCCGTGTTTTTTGAACAGCGAGTGCGCACCTCCTAACCGTCAAACACTGCTTTTAGCAACAGTGTTGGAAGCATCGCGTTGTTTAATTCCTATTGAACTCACTTGAATCAATAACCTGAATCCTAAATCTTTCTTGTTGCTTTAAAAATACTATTATTATATGGCATTAATTTTTTTACTTAATTTTTTACGTTAAAAAAATTAATTTTACCCACAACACAGCAGGTATCGTCTATATAGTTTTATCTAAAATACACTAAGATGAAGAAAAAAACCGTTTTTTAGGTTATTTTAAATGAATTACATATCAATTGGAATAAATTAAAACTTTTTTAATTAATTTTTTTTTAATAGTCGATCGAGGATGAGATTTCCTCTCATCATAAACTATTATATGAAAATTACGGCCAATCAAGCTTCTCTGTCTGCAAGACATTAAGAAAATATAGCAAGTAAATCAGATCAACACACGTAATGTGCTATATTAAAAACTTAGTTAAGATTGAAATTTTTAATCCTCATGTAATGGACCGATGGTTAGAGTCGAGGGACAATCAAACAATTATTTTTTTTAAAAAAGAATAGTGGTACTTGTGATATAATAGAATGCAAGTGGCCTTTGAGAAGCGCAAGCACCACCTCTCCATCTCTATATAAAAGAGTCAAAGGAGAGCCTGGAGTTCGAGCATGCAAACAATGAGAGATTCCATCTCTTCGACTTCCTATGTGAGATTAGACAGGGACGGGATGCGTGAGAAGATGAAGCTCGACCACAAAAAAGGTGTTTTTCCAGTTCTGGTAGGCAACGAGGGGATGATGGAGAGATTTTTGCTACCCACGAGGTTAACCAAGCATCCTTTCATTGCTCAGCTGCTCGAGATGTCAGCTCAAGAATACGGGCTCGAGCAAGAGGGATTGCTTAAGATCCCATACGATGCTAGCTGCTTTGAAAAGATGCTCAAGCTCATATCCAAGAAATAGTCTCACTATTTTTTTTTTAAAAGAAGAAGAAGAAGAAGAAGAAATAGTCTCACTATATATTGCTCCTGGAAGATAGAGTTCATAAACTCGATCGGCAGACACCATGCCTTTTGCAATTTTATGCTGCCATTAATCTTAACGCACTTTTGCTATTTTTTTTGGATAATTTCTTAGACATGTACATGGGATTATTTGGAAGTTTGTTCCAAAGTGATAGATTAGTGTTTTTGCTTTTTTAGCTTGATCTTTTTTTCTACAAGAGTAACAACAAACAAGGTGATCATTCGGCACCTTTAGATTCAGCTAAACACTGAATTTAGATATGTATGATTATGATGAGCTGTAAAATCTATTATTTTCAAACCCAGTCAAGCACCGAGTCTATGATCTTTTTTAACTCTCAAGAATCTTGAGCTCTATAATTATTCTGATATGTCAGAAATATTTTACGCTAATAAGACATATATTTTTTTTATCTTGATGAACAAGAGATACACGACTTACACTTTAACCTTTTCTCTTCAAAAAAAACAAGTCTTATGGGCTATAAAGAAAAAGCATGATATCTCTCAAGAGCAAGTTCTCTTTTTTCTCTACTGTTTATTGTATATATATATTATTAGCATTCTTCTTTAAAAAATGATTGTATTTTCTTTCAAACGATATTCATTTAAGCATTAAAGAATCCTCAAATTCATAAAATGAAATATTTTGTAAGTATCAGGTACTATCCATCAGCCACCTTGGCCAGAAAGAACGTTTCAAATCAATAAAACTGAGAGATTAACTCATTATCCAAGATACTAGGTTGGCCTTCAAGCTCATTGGGTAAGTTCGAACTTCATCCAAAGAATATAGTGGTCAAGCTTATTTCTTTTTCCTCATTAAAGGGGTAGTGTCCTCACACTATCAGGGTTATTAAAATCTAGATTTAGGGCCTGTTTGAGTATGCAATATATGTTGCTTTTCAAAGTGTTTTTTGCTTGGAAATGCATCAAGATAATAAATATATTTTTTTTTATTTTTTAAAATTTATTTTTAACATCTGCATATCAAAACGATCCAAAAACACCTCAAAAAATTAATTTAAAGCTAAACAAAATTCAACAAAATTTCAAAAGCAAGGTTGAACCGCAATATCAAACGGAGATCGATTGTAGGAGGGTAAAACAATTACAAGTTTTTATAAATCCAGATAAATATTAAATACAAAATACAAATATTGTATGTGTGTGTGTAATAATCTTTTCATAATATTATTGTAATTTAAATGAAATGAAAGTGATATATTCTATAATTAAATATCTCAAATAATGAGTATTAAAATGAATATTATAAATTATGGTTTCTTTTTTTTCGTGATAAATAGCTATATTTCGATGCATTTATTTCTTACATGGAGAAACTATTTATTGTTTTTTTATGGATAAACACATTTTCTATTTTTTATTGAAAAAAGAAAATAAAGATGAATAATATGTATTTTCACTAAATATAATTTCATAAAATAAAATTGGCAAAGAAAAATATTTTAGGCAAAAAAAAAAGTAATGTAATTTGGGATTAATTAAGATAAAAGAGGACTACCAGAAATCTTTAGGATGTCAATTGGAAAAATATTATGTTGCCAGTAGTAATTAGTAATATTTTATTAGTTACTTTATTAGATATATTAAAAAAAAATACACAAACATATGTAAAAGAGAGAAAATTAAATTCAGAACCATAAAAAATAAAACATAATAAGCATATCTCCATCTAAGTTTTCTCTTTATTTTTTATATCTATTTAAAAAAAAAACTTTAAAATAAATCTGGTGAAGTAACTAGAATGTCATCTAGGTTTACTCTTATAATAGTATTTATTGTGACTCTTTAGTTTCTGCTTAGTTCAGGGAAAGATTCTACATGATTTTGGGATTAGAGGGAGAAGGGTCCATCCATAGCCTTCCTTGTCACAGTTCTTTCCGATGACGCAACTTGGCCGGCAAACCCGTGACCTAGCATGCTTCCTCTTATGTTGCGGATAAGAACTAAGAAGGCAACAAAAATTATAAGATATTATTGATGAATACTATTGAAAAATCTAAATAGTTTAGAGATAAGATTTATATCTTCAATAATTGATTAATCCTTTAAATTTGGTAATTTAATCTATTTTTATTATAAAAAAAAATTAGCGGATCATGTCTGATACAGTGTTAGAGAATAATATAAATCATATCTTGGGATCTTACATAACAACTTAAGCTTTTGGGTTGAATTAGTTCTTTGACATGATATCAAATCCTTGATGATCAAGCAGTCACGAGTTCGAATCTCATCATCTCTATTTATTTGATAAAAAAATTAAGCACAATGTAATATGAACTTATGCAAGTTTCAAACCCAAAAGGACTTTTACTTGAGGGGGCGTGTTAGAGAATAATATAAATCATATATTGAGACCGTACTTACAGCTTAAGTTTTTGAGTTTAATTGGTTTTTTTGACAAGTATTAATATTAAAATAGTATTTTAATTTTTCTATTTTTATTATGGATCTTTTATTTAATTTAAGATAATTAAAAATATTTAGATAAACAGGTATATCTTTTTATTCTTAGTCGGTGAATAAATTGATATGAGAATATTTTGATCATCCAATAAAAAAAAAATTAGTAGAGAGATGACACGATATACCAAGAAAATTTCGAGAAGATACATACAAAATATACTTATTGTAAAAAAAATATGCAACATGTACGTATTTTCTTGGCTGGGCCTGGCTGTATGATATTTTCCTCATGTACGCTTGGATTGAACTGCCTCCTGCGAGCCTAACGAGACCTAAATCTGGGCTCTGGAAGCTCAATTGGACTAATAAGTGTTTTTGGGCCGAGATTAATATGCAGATTGGACTCGTTCTGGATCAGAGATTATATCTGGGCCAAGCTGAGAACATTTTAGGGCTCGGAGCTGACCCTAACCGCGACACGAAACTAGGGTTTTACACTCACTTATATTCTCCTCCAAAACTTTGAGACAGGGAGGAAAGAGTTGGCGTTTGAGCTGAGGAACCCGGCTGCTTCTCTCTCAAGCACGTCACAAAATGGTTTCCTTCAGGGTATGTAACATCAACAACCTCGGACCTCCTCATTCTGCTGTTTTTCATGGCTCCAATGACAAGATGTTTGATTTTTTTATTTGTGTTTTGCGTGGAAACAGTTTCACCAGTACCAAGTGGTCGGGAGAGCACTTCCAACTGAGTCCGATGAGCATCCAAAGATCTACCGCATGAAGCTTTGGGCAACGAACGAGGTCCGTTCAAAATCAAAGTTCTGGTATGTGTCGTCTCTTCCCTTCCTAAATAATCTATCTTTGATGGTTTTTTGAGTCTTTTGTATGTATTTTATTATGATCGCAAATTTCTGATTCTATGATGGTTGATGAGTTTTAGGTACTTCTTGAGGAAGCTTAAGAAGGTCAAGAAAAGCAATGGACAAATTCTTGCCATCAATGAGGTACGTGTGATCTTACATTCGTTATAGAGCGTCCGATGATGTTGTCTTATGAGTAAGATAAGAACTGATTTTGGGCCTTGAAGGGTTTTTTTTTGTTTTATGAAGGTGTTTCTGGACGTTGAGATTAGTGAAGTGGGGAATGAAATATCATTTTCAATGTAGTAAAACCTTATAAAGTTTTGCCATTATATAGGATAGGATAACCATTTAATTCAGAAGTTGGGGGTCCTTAATCGAGATTAAACAGCTTACAAATGAAAATTAGTGTTTTAACATGAAGCCGACTTGGAGCTAAAATGGGGATGAAATGCTATCTCCTCAGCGCTCCAGGTTAATGTGATGAAATTCTAGACTTAACTTCCTAGAACTATGTTAACTCATTCAGTGGGAAATTTTAATAAAGTTGCACCAATGAAAGTGTTAAACTTATAAGGAAATTTATTTAGTTCTGAAGAATACTAAACTGAATTTTAGTACCAATAGATTGGCTCAGCTCATAATTACTCACCTCTTAACTAAAAAAATCCAGCTACTTAAATCTTTAAATCACAAAACTTATTCACATGCACCTTGGCTCAAACACCTGCATTTTCATGCATTGGTGTGAATCCTGGCAACATGGAAAAAATGCGTTGATTGCTCCCACCAACTCTATAATCTGTGCATCCAGGCTATTTGCATGGAGTAGGCCTGCGATTTCAATTTTGTTTTTCTTCAGCTAATAGTATTGGCGAGTTATAACCTAAATGTTGAAACTAAACTTTACTCTCTCGAGATGTAGAACCTCTGAAAGGATATCTCAGGAATAATTATTTTTACCTGTCTTTGTTATTGCCTTCTGCATAAGTGCATCTGCATGAGTGAGATTTTGAATCTCACTTTAATAAACATTCTATAGCTCTTTTGTTTATGCTTCTGGGGTTCAAACTTCCTTTTAATTAAGGGAAGGTCACATGATTAGCTGGTCAAATCAACTCACAGGAAATGACTTTCTTCCGTGATACCCATCTATTCCAGTGCTTTCTAGTTTTTTGGTGTCACAAAATACATTTCCTGTGCTTGATTTAGATCCATCTTTACAAGGGAAATGTTAGCAACATTTGTTATACTTGTATATGAGTCTTCCTGTGGAAGGACAAGAATCACTGGCATTTTTGCTTCTTTGCTGTTCTATTTTATTCCAGTGGTCTTTAAATAATTAATTTCTGATTGTAGATTTTTGAGAAGAATCCTACCAAGATCAAGAACTATGGAATATGGCTGCGATACCAGAGCAGAACTGGTTATCACAACATGTACAAGGAATACAGGGATACAACTCTGAATGGTGCTGTTGAACAGATGTACACCGAGATGGCATCTCGCCACAGGGTTAGGTCACCATGCATCCAGATCATCAAGACTGCTACCATCCCTGCAAAGCTTTGCAAGAGAGAGAGTACCAAGCAGTTCCACAATTCCAAAATCAAGTTCCCATTGGTGTTCAAGAAGGTTAGACCCCCAACCAGGAAGCTCAAGACAACATACAAGGCATCCAGGCCCAACCTGTTTATGTAAATTGGTTGGTTTAATTTGTTGGTTCTTCGATCTGCGACCTGGTTAGGCTGAATAGATTGTTGAGCTAGAGAGGATTAGAGCTAGATCTCTTTCATGAACCCATTGCTGCCAGGAGCTTATTCTTCATCTACTGTTGTCCACCCTTTCAAGTTTTGAAGCTCATGTGTTTTGTTAAGTTGCCTAATTTCTTTTAGAATTTTGTGCTCATGGAAACTTTCTGGTGCCTTCCTTGTATTGGCGCTGTCAGATGCTTATGAAAATGTTCTTTCCAGTTTTGAAGATAATGTGTTCTGAAATTGGTGCTTCTCGTATTGGCGCTGTCAGATGCTTATGAAAATGTTCTTTCCAGTTTTGAAGATAATGTGTTCTGAAATTGGTGCTTCTCGTATTGATTTTGATTATGGAGCAACTAGAATATTGGCTTGCACTTATTGAATCAATTTTTTTAAATATAAAAAAAAAATTAAGAGTTTGAAGGATTTTTTAACAGGGTTATTAAACTTGATTAAAACATCTAATTAAATTTTTAATTAAATTATATGAAAGCTAACTTGAATTGATTGATTTTATATGTTTTAATGTAATTTTAAAGATTAATAAAATCATAACTTAAATTTTAAAAAAACTTCAAATGATAATTTTATTAAAAAAAATATTGAAACGATGATATATTATTTTTTAAAAAAATATTAAATTAATAATATATTGAATTAATCTCGACCTTTCGCGATTTAGGTTATGAATTCTATTAAATCTAATAACTTTTTTAATAATTTTTTTTATTTAATTATATAATAAAAATAAATGCTCATAAAATTAAAATAATTATTTCTAAAAAGCAAAAAAAATAATCAATAATATAGTCTATTTCTCAACCAATCTAATATTAAATAATGAAATTAAAAAAATAATAATTAAAAGATAAAATAAAAAAAACAAAGCATATCCTATCGGTGAGTAAACTTGTTAAACCTGTGAATCGAGTAAGTCGGGCTAATACACCAAACATGTGAATTGTATTATGGACTCTGCTAGGATTATAATTTGTTTTTTTTTAACAATTTTTTATTTAACTATATGATAACAAAAATAGATAATTGCGAAATCAAACGACGACTTAATACCGAGATGTTTTTTTTAGATCGTGATAACTTCATAAAAGACGAAACGAAACCAATTATAAAACTGAATTTCCAATTAACCCATTATCTAAAGATAAACATAAAACTAATTTAAAAGGAGTTAAACTTGTCAAACAAACAAACCAAGTCAACTAGTCAATCATGTGAATAAATCCATAAATTTTATAAAGTTTAATAACATAACTTTTTTCTAAAACTATTTTTTTAACTATATAAGAAAAAATATACGGTAAAAAAGTCAAGTTCAATAAAAAAAAAACCCCACCAAATTCATAAACGAGGGCAGCCTGGGTTATCCTGGCAAATCCGCAAACCATGCTAACCTTATAGAAAGGTAAAATAAAAAGAAACAGGTTATGAAGTCAGATTCTCAACTATCCTAATATTAAAAAACAAAATCGATAAAAATAAATTTGAAAAAGAATTATAACAAAAATTAAAAAAGAACGAAAGCAAAACACTATGGATTATTATTGCCATTCATAATGTAATGGGTGTGGATAAACAGTGGTTTCCTCACACTCTTTAATTTTTGTTACTTTATAAAGTTTAATAACATGGTTTTCTCTAAAACTATTTTTTTTAACTACATAAGAAAGAAATAAACTACAAAAGAGTCAAGTTCAATTAAAAAAAAAGAAGACAACTCCTTAAACTCGTAAACCGGGGTAACTTGAGTTATTTTGGTAAACTCGTAAATCACGCTACCCTCATATAATAAAATAAAAAGAAATAAACTATAAAGCTAAATTTTCAACAATCTCAATTTTAAAAGATAAAATTGACAAAAATAGACTTGAAAAAAATTATAACAAAAATTCAAAAAAAAAAAAGGAAGCAAAACACTGTGAATTACTTCATAAAGTTTAATAACATGGTTTTTCTCTAAAATTATTTTTTTAACAATATAAGAAAAAAATAGACTATAAAAAAGTCAAGTTCAATTAAAAAAACCCATTAAATCTATAAACTGGAGTAACCCGAGTTACCTTGACAAAACAATAACTATATAAAAATATAAAATAAAAAAAATTACAAAAGATAAATTCTCAATCATTTTAATATTAAAAAATTAATTTTTTTTAAAATTATAATAAAAAAAATTGTGTTAAAAAAAATAATATAGAGAAACACTATGGTATCTACAGTGTTTTATTAAAAAAAAATACAATCCTTTCACCACGTCTTTTAGCTTTTCTTACAATAATTTCAAGCGATGCATGCTGCCTTTCAAGAGTCATCAAATTGATTATTTTTAATGCTTTTCTAAAAATATTTCTGAAAACACTCTTCATCAAAATGCTAAACACGTACTTCATGCACTTGTTTTCTTTTGACTGGTGGGTGGTTGCCACGTGTATCGTAGCGAGGACAGAAAACCTACTCAAATGTGAGGTTGCAACGTGTTCTATCTAACATTTCGGTGTTATTAGTAATGGGACGCAAGGCAGTGTTAAATGTTTAGCGTAGGAACATTTTGTCGTAAACACCTAGATTGGAACAGATGGCACCTCCTCTGAGACGACGGTGTTGAAAGTTTAGTTGGGTTGTTGAAGTTTGGTAATGGTCAACGGCTTTTTGACCGGAAAGCAAGACTGTTTGGCAACTCGTCAAACAAGCAAATGATATAACCAGCAAGACCGACCCGAACCCATCTTTCCTTCAAGTTTTTCCTCTTGGCGGGCGGGCGGGCGGGTTGCTCCTGTCCTGTCGATTTTCCTCCGTCGTCGGATGCTTCCTCTTGATAGTTACCGGCTAAGCTTATACACGTGGCACCTTTTCATCCTCCGAGTCCAAGAGCTATTATCACCCATCCCCGCATTATATTTTTCCTCGAGAGAAACATTTGACACCTGGCAATAATGATTCAAGTACCAAGCACCACCTGTACAACCAATCTACTAGACAACCTATTTCTGATCAAATCTTACAAATATTAAGAATAAACAGTCAAAGATTAAGCTAGCAGCAGTGTAGGGGAGGGGTGGTACCGTGGTAGGTAGGCGGTAAGAAAATATATATGAAAATTCCCCTATTTAGAAGGTGAAAATAACGACACTCACATTTCTTTCTTTATATGCTTACCCCCACCACCACTTCTCACCCTCCCACCTGCTGCTGCTGCTTCATTTATCATTTTCCTCAACCAACTTGAACTCATTTAGTAAGTGTTCTCTTCACCCTTCTGATTTATGTAATGTAATCAATGATCATATATGCTAATGCCAGCTTTTATCTTTCTGTTTTATAGTATGTAATTTGATGATGAAATGAACATTCTGTTCTAAGCCAGATTATTACTATCATAGTAGTGTTCCCATTTTCTGAGTGAAACAATCATCCATGGTCCATACCATTGGAAATTAGTTTCATTTTCTTATCCTTTGTTTGTGCAGTTTCTTGAAATGGCTCAAGAAGTTGTTAACCCAGAAGAGCAGGTATATATGCTCTGCAAGTTTCAGTTATATAAGATCCGTCTTTGTCTTTTTGGTTTCTTTACCCGCTTCCTATTTTTGTTATCAAATTATGTGTGTGTGATTTCAAATCTTTATCTATGGTTGGATTTGCCCCAACTGGCGCCAAAGTAACTAATTAGTATAAAATGGGTGCTGTCGTAATTGCTATTTTAGGTTGTTCTTGGAGAAGAGATAGATCATGTTAGGCTGATCACATTGAACAGGCCTCGTCAATTGAATGTTATTTCATCAAAAGTGGTATGCCGAGTAAACTTCACTCAAGTTATAATGGCAACTGGTTCAGCTTGATTTCTGTATGTAATTGTTGTTTCTTTTACTCCATTCAGGTTTCTCTGCTGGCAGATTTCTTAGAGAAATGGGAAAAAGATGATAACACCAAACTTATATTAATCAAGGTTAGTTCTGATACCTCCAGAAAATTCAACTTAACTTGCTCTATCTGCTCAGTTGTGTCACGGGCTTACTGAGTATATCAAGCACTTAAAGTATGAAGTTGGATAAAGTTCATCCAAAAAAAATAAAAAAGTTGGAGAGAAGTAAAAATAATCATGGAAAAAAAGAGAAGGATCAGATGATTAGTTTCATAAGTTATGATATGATACAGTGGAACCCTGTGGGTCAATTATCTATCTTTGTGAGTTATGAGAAAGGCAACCCTTCTGAGGGTGGGATAATCAAGTGTTGTTCAACAGTTAACAATTCCACCAGCACCAAACTAACGACTGCCATCACTGTGCAATTTTTTCCTGTTAAAGTTTAACAGCGATCTTATTCCTTATACAGGGTGCTGGGCGAGCATTTTCTGCTGGTGGGGATCTAAGAATGTTCTATGATGGCAGGACATCAAGTAAACACAGTTCCCTGAAACTAACTTTTAGATTCCCATTTTTATCTTGGCATCAATTATAATTCCTTAGCTACACATGTTCACGAGTCATTGCACTAAACAGAGTTGTTGATTTCCTCCTATGTATGAGGTCATTCCCTTTCTTGTACGCATGAAGCTAATTTGTAAATATGGTGCCTTTTGGCAGAGGATTCTTGTCTTGAAGTGGTTTACAGAATGTACTGGCTTTGCCATCACATCCATACTTATAAGAAAACCCAGGTACTATTTTGGACTTGTTCTCCTACATATCCAAAGGTACTTACAGAATGATGAACCTCATTTCACTAACAGGTTGCTCTCGTCCATGGAATTTCAATGGGAGGAGGTGCATCATTGATGGTCCCGATGAAGTTTTCAGTCGTCACAGAGAAAAGTGTGGGTATTTTGTCCTTGTTGGGGTATTTCTATGCATAGATTAGCGATTGTAGCCTTTGTGGTATAAGGCTTGGAATTTCGTTCAGATTTGGCATACTAAATCTTTCTAGTTTCTACAATGAACAAATAGGTTTTTTCCACTCCAGAAGCAAGTATAGGATTTCATACTGATTGTGGTTTCTCATACATACTATCTCGTCTCCCTGGTCATTTGGGTGAGTATTCAAATAGGGAAAGTTAAGCATTGCTAAGAGTTCTCTTTATTTTCTTAATGTTTAAGTTAATGACTTGAATGCCACTCACTTCTCTCTTTCTGGTACTTCAATGTGTTAAAAAAACTCAGAAAGTCATGGTATTTTGTACAGGGGAATTCTTAGCCTTGACAGGTGCGAGGCTGAATGGTAAGGAATTGGTCGCTGCTGGAATGGCAACTCATTTTGTCCCATTTGAGGTTAGTTTGAATTATACTACTTTGTATTTGTTGATATCCCAGTCTTGGAATCGTTATTTGTTTCAGAAACTCTTTCTTATTTTTTGGATGAGAGGTAGGTTGACTCCAAAAGCAGTTGAACACAGAATCCCATGCTTACTACAAGATGGTCGCTTCCAATCTTCCTTCAGGAAGATGTCCAGAAATATCTTAGTTATAATTGAATAACTAACTAGAAATAATAATAAAAATAAGAACTAAAGGAGCGCTGACCTTTCTATTTCATTCACTGTAGTGGTTCACTGAAGTACTTATCTTGTTTATTTTCTGTATGTCAGAAACTGCCTGAGCTAGAGAAGCGTCTTATAAGCTTGAACTCTGGTGATGAGAATGCAGTGAAATCTGTTATTGAAGAATTTTCTGTGGACATACAGCTTGATGAAGACAGCGTTTTAAACAAGTAATAGTTATGGAATAGTAAAGCATATATTCTCTTCCTTCATGAATTCTTCTATTTCATAGTGATGGGACTTATTACAGTTTGTTACTTTTTAAGGTTGTCAATTATTGATGAGTGCTTTTCAAAGGATACTGTGGTAGATATCATCAAATCATTTGTAAATTCCTGCACCCACCACCCTCCCCTCTCCAATTTAGAAATTTCTCATAGAATCCACTTGCAAATTATGATCATAATGAATGTGATATGTATGATATTCCGCTCCAGGGACTTGAGGCTAGCAAGGATGGAAATGGATGGATAGGTGCAATACTGAAAGGGTTGAAAAGATCATCCCCTACTGGATTGAAAATCACTCTCAGATCGGTAATCACTCAATATATGATTCGTAATAGATATCATGCATGGAAGCAGGCAGCCTCCTACTACATTGAATTTGAATTTATCAGAAATAATAGTCCTTGGCGAACTACTTGTCTTTCAGACTCCTAGAAATGCAATGCTTACCCTCTGGTCTTACTGAGTCCTAGTCGCAAAGGCTCAAGCACCTTGGGCATGTGAATCTAACTAGATCACCAGATTCTATTGTGGAATAAATGGCTTGCAATTAT
Organism: Populus x sibirica; assembly: GCA_019202695.1. NCBI lineage: Eukaryota > Viridiplantae > Streptophyta > Magnoliopsida > Malpighiales > Salicaceae > Populus > Populus x sibirica. The sequence continues at coordinate 734,025 of JAGMVL010002251.1, forward strand.
CTAACCATCAATCTTTGAAACATAAAGCCCTTTTAAAAAGTTCAGACTGACAGATGTGTATATTTTAATTTGGGACATGCGGAAGGAGATCCTGATTTTTGAAACAGGATTACCCTCCCAAATATGAGAAGATTCATATTCCATTATCGGGATGGAATCCTGCAGAGCTTTCTTTCTGTTTGAATGCAACTCTTTGGTAGATCTTTTTTCAAATTGGATTTCTTACTACAAGTTGAGGAAAAGAATTTTGCTGACTGCTGAATGACACAAGTTTTCTTGAGAGATGATTTTTAGATCCCATGCTACTGCAACTAATTTTCTGAAACATCTCCAGATTCGTGAAGGAAGGAAGCAGACACTGGCTGAGTGTCTTGAGAAGGAATTCAGACTAACAATGAACATACTCCGAACCACCATATCTGCTGATGTCTATGAGGTAATGACTTGTGTTGTTTTTTACATGTAAAAAACATCTGACAATCAATAACTCTCCATAACAAAAAAATTTGTCACATTTTAATGAGCTATCATTTTTTTTGTGAAAAGGGTATTCGGGCTCTCACCATTGACAAGGATAATGCTCCTAAGGTACTCCCCCCCCCCCCCCTTGCACGCGCGTTCACGTGTGCATGTGGCACATGCTGGTATTGTTAAGGTCAAATCAATCTGGCCACTGTTTTTACTTTTGACCCTGTGGAGGTCAGGTATAATTTTAGATAAATGACAGAGAAACATTTAGCCATTTTGTAAACGTATTCAATCTTTTTGGCTTTTTGCTTCTTTTCTTTCCCTGATAAGGTGGTAAAGCATGAAGTATTAGTTATTTTTCAAAAAAAGAAGTATTCATATATTTATATCCTTTAATTTTTGCAAACAATCAACTTATACAGTGGGACCCACCAACTTGTGACGAAGTGGATGACTCTAAAGTGGACCTGGTATTCCAGCCGTTCAAAGATAATTTGGAGCTCCAAATTCCTGAAAACGAAAAGCACAGGTCAGCATGATTTCAGAGTTTTAGTTCAGAACTACCTTCACAATTTTTCAATCCCCAAGTCCTCAGTAGTTTGCTGAAGCCTGATGTTTCCGTATTAAAAATGTAATTGTCAGGTGGGAAGGCAAATATGAACACTCAGCCTATGCTGCTCTAAATGCAACAGAAATAGCAAAATAAATCTCTTTTTCCAGCTCAGAAGCTTGTTGTAGGCCATCAGTTCGCATTTCAGGCAGCTGGTTGTGTTTTTTTTCTTTCTCCCTGTCTTTTTTTTTTTCGTTTCGTATTAAGATGACTAGTGTGACAATATCTCATGACATTTTATTCGAATTTCCTTGCACTGGAGAAGTTTCATAGCACAAATTGCATTTGAAATACAAAATCAAGCTGAGAAGATAGTTGGAATAAGCCTTGATGTTATGTAATCCAGGGGAAATAAAATTCTCAATATTGTGCATGTTATCCGGAAGAGATTATTTGGCATATGTATCATGAAAGTAGAGCCTATGACAACATTCTAGTAAAACGTATTTGTTTTACCATAGATTCAACCGAGTCCTAGACCACTCCTATTAATGGCTGCATCACTATCTACCACTATCTAGATATTAAGACTTTATTTAACTTGATTAGTTTTTGGATTGAGATAATATTTTAATATGGTATTAAAATTTTGTTGATCAAGTGATCACAAGTTTAAATCTCACCACTTTAATTTTAATTAATAAAAATTAATCACAAAATAATGTGAGCATGTGCAAGTTTCAAGCTCAAAAGCTTCTCACTTGAGAAATGGTTAACGAGTAATATAAAACTATTTTTAAAACCTCATCTAATAGCTTAAGTTTTTGGATTGAGAATGTTATTTGACATGATATCAAAGCCTTGTTGATGAAGTAGTCACAAGTTCAAATCTCACCATCCTCATTCTAATTCATAAAAGTCAAGCACAAGGTAATGTAAGCATGTACAAGTTTTATAAAACTGGATGGGTCCATAGTGTTCTGCTCAGAGGCAGATACTTCTAGCTTGTCAAGTTTCCTTCAGTGTCCTCTTGGTCATGGAGAAAGATTATACCCAGCATAGATTGATGTAGAAGAAAATTTATCTCCAATATTGGTGATGAGACTACTACCTCTCTGTGGTTAGACTATTGGTTGCCAAATAGGCAACGATTATGTGATCTAGTGCCTTTTAGGGTGCTCACTTCTACTGAACTGCCATGGAATGTTAAGGTTTCAGACATCATTGAGGGGGATACTTGAGCTTTTCCATCAAGTAGTCCGGAGCTCCAACCTATTTGGAACATAATTACTTTTAACCCTGGGAGTGCCTTACAAGAACACTATGTCTATAATGGTCACTCATCGGGGAAGCTCTCTATTGACTCAGCATAAAAGGTTCTTAAAGATTTTGGACCCACAGACTCTATACACCATCTTCTCTGGTTCTTAGGTTTCATCCCAAGACACTCCTGTATCTTGTGGCTTGCCTCTATGGGTCATCTCAACACTATGGAGAGATTATATGCTTTTCAGATCATTCCCTCTTCAACATGTATCTTTATAGGTTGTAGGTTGAAACACATGAATATTTATTCTTTTAGTGCCCTTTCTCTGCTACAGTTTAAGGTGCTATCACGAGCATGACTCTTATAGGTTGACCTTCTTCGACATGACATCAACTACTTTAGTGGGCATACACACACTTGAAAAAGAAGAAGGAATTTACGCATCTCCTTACTCAGCTAGCCCTCTCAGCCTCGATTTATTTCATTTGGCATGAGAGAAATAACAAAGTCTTTCATCAAATTTACTGATCTGATCAAGATGTTTGCGAGGATATTTTTTATTTGGTTTGGTCCTGTTTGGTAGAGCTCAAACTAAGGTTTCACATCCTAACTACTTTTAGGTTCCTTTGGCGCCTCCGAGAGTCATGAGATACCATTGCTTTGCTATTTTCAAGATTCTGTTTAGTATAGTTTCATATATAATCAATCGGTTGATCGGTTAAGGAAATTTTCAAAACCAATCGACCGGCTCATCTGCTATTTGTCATCACAATCTGCTTTTGTCTTCTTTTTTTAGTTTCTTTTTTAGCTTTTGCTTCTTTTCCTTGTTATTTTTGGCTAGATAGACCAGGGTAACAAGCTTTTGTATTTCTTGGAGTAGGCCCCTCATACTTTGTACAACTTTCTTCCTTTAATACAATTACTTTTGTCCAGAAAAAAAAGTTTTATAAAACTATTCTTACGACTTCACCTAACAATTTAAGCTTTTGGGTTGGGATAATTATTTGACACTGCGATTCATCAACTAAAAAGCTTGAATGAAAGCTCATATTGTTGAAGAATGTGTAGAAAACAATTCTTATCCTGTAGCAAAATGACTTTGTACCGCTTAAGCAATAAAAATAGCTAGCTATTTGACCCGCGCTACGCTGCGGGTTGCATATTTTTTTTCCAATACAAATAAAGAACATCCAAGTATAATTAATGTTTTTCTTGTAGAAAAAAATTAAGTCATCTAGGAGTTGACCTGATATGACCCGATTGACTTGACGGGTCTAACGACAACTTGAACAACTAGTTAAAACATAGTTTGACTATTAAGAAAAATTAAAGACAACATCCTTTTAAAAAATATATATATATTGATGTGACAACATATTAGATCGACCTGGATTAACCTTCCAAGTCCACAACCTGGGTCATGAGATCATGACAATCTCATATAAAACAAATCAAAACAAATTATGAAGTTCAATTCTCAATCAACTCAATATAGAAGGATGAAATTGGAAAAAAATAATTGAAAAGGGATAAAAAAACAACCCATGTCGATATGCCAAATCCACGACTCGAGTCATGAGAACAACCTCATAGAAAATAAATCAAAATAAATTTTGAAACCTAATTTTCCAATCAACTTAATATTGAAGGACGAAATTGAAAAAAAAAACTCAATTTAAGAAAAAGAGAAAAAATGACCTGAGTCAACCCGTGCTAACCCCTTAAACTCATGACTTGGGTCATGAGATCGGGATATATAACTTTATAAAAAGTATATAAAAAAACAACTCGAGTCTACTCGGGTTAACCTTCCAAGCCTGCGACTTGGGTTAACCCGGGTTAACTAGCCAAACTTGCAATCTGGGTCATAAGATTGAGATAAATTCATAGAAAGCAAATCGAACAAATTATGAAGAACATTTCTCAATAAACACAATATTAAATGATAAAATTTGAAAAAAAAATCAATCTAAAAAAAAAGAACACATAAAACAATCCGAGTCTACCTGAGTTAACTAGATAAACTCATAACTTGAGTCATAAGACTAGATAATCTCATAGAAAATAAAGCGAAACAAATGATAAAGCATAATTCCTAATCAACCTAATGTTAAAGATGTTGAAGGATAAAACTGGAAAAAATACCAAATAAAAAAAAAAGATAAAAAAACTCAAGTCAGTTGAATTAACCCACCAAACCCATGACACGAGACATTAAATTGAGATGACCACATGGAAAGTAAGCCACAACAAGTCAAAAAGTCCAATCTCTGGTAAACTAAGAGTTGAAAAATAAAATTAGAAAAAAACATAGATTAAAAAAAAGATAAAAAATATTGCAATGAATAGTATTTGTAAGGTTATGCATAGTAAAAGCATCACCTCTTTTAGTTTTTGTTAATTAATAATAATAACTAGCTTTTTAACCCTTACAAAGCCACAAGTTGTATTTTTTTTAAAAGGATGTGCAGGCTTTATTGATGTGCTTTTATATATAAAATTTTTTTAGTGCAAATCAAAAAGTTTATATAAGCATCTAATTAAGTAAATTGATCAAATATCTGTGTAAACACATGAAAAAAAGAGTTAATGATAACTATAATCAAAATTGAAAAATCAAGAGATAGATACAAATCAAGATATTTGATCCCACAACATGAGATATTCACCCGATCATGTTAACTAAATTTATTTATGAAAATAAATTTGTTATTCAACCAAACAACAATGAAAATAGACACATGGGATATTTAAATAATTTTAATTTTATTTTAAAAAATGAAACTCATTAATATAAAACATAAAAAAATTATAGATGAATCGGAACAATATTTTCAAAACTTAAACACATACAAAACATTTTTTTTAAAAAAAACCCTTAATTAAAAAAATGGCTAAATAAACAAAATAAAAAAAAATCACAGATGAGGGATATTAACTGTAAGAAAATACTAAAAAAGATATCAACTAAAATAAAAACCAAATTTAAATAAGAAAATAAGAAAAAAGACAGTAATAATTTAGGTGACATAAGCAAGTTTAAAAGAAACAAGAAAAACAAATGAACTTTAGCTACAAGTCCGATCAGGTTAAATATATTGGTTTTATTTTAATTAGTTAGTGAAAAAATAGACAATGATAGTAAACAAATAAAACTTTTATAAAAATAAAGTGCACAATAACTTGGAAAAAAAACTTGAAAGTACAAAATTGAATTAAAAAAAATAACCAGAGTGAACTCAAGTTAGTGTGGTAGACTTGTAACCTGGGTGATTAGAGGCGGGTCAACTCGGGTTAACCTATAAAACTTGTATCCCAGGTTATAAGATCGGAATAACCTGGTAGAAAAAAATTGAGGAAAACCACAAAGCCAATCTTTTTTATTAAAAAATAATATCGAATGGTGAAGTTAAAAAAGAAAATGAGGAAAAAAAAGAGGATTTTGACTCATGTTAGTATTCAAAACCCGTGACTCGGGTCATTAGACTGAAAGCATAAAATGATCTCAAATAAAAAAAATACAATTAAAAGAATGAGGTTGAAAATAAAAAAAAAATTTGAGGGGGCGGAAAATTCTTTTTGATTTGAGGTTAAATTAAAAAGAAAAATAACTTTAATAAAAGGAAAAAAATAAAAAGAATGAGGACTAAATTGAAAAAAAATAATGCACCATAAACTTTGATGGAAGGATAAAATTGAAAACAAATAAAGTTTTAACAAAAGGGCCAAGGAAAAAAATTAGAAATCAAAAGAATAAGGAACAAATTGGAAAAAAAATTATATACGATAAATTGTAATTAAGGGATTAAATTGAAAACAAACAAAATTTTTATAAAAAGATCAAGAAAAAAAAATCAAAAGAACAAGGATTGAAATTGAAACAACCAAAACAAAGATGATAGTCCTCTCTCGCTAGTTCAAACTATGCTATTTTCTAAATATTTTTATAACCTATGCCATTCTCCCAAAATTTTAACCAAACTATGTTATTTTTTTAAAAAATCCAAAATTAAAAACCAACTAAATATTGTGGTCTTTATTCAAGATCACGATAAGCCTACGAATATCAAACCAAAACAAATTATGCTCAATTAAAAATTAATAAAATATTAAAGCATAAAATTAGAAAAAAATTAAGCAAGAAAAATTAATAAAGATCTAATTGAAAAAAACCAATAAAAAAACTAAAAACTAAAAACTAAAAACTAAAAACAAGAAAAAAAGGCTCAAGCACATAGGTTTGGATCAACCCACAGTCTTAGGCCTGATTAATTTTTTTTTTTAAAGGGCGAATGCCTTTTAATAGGAAATGCGTCATCTACTCCGCCCAAATTCCAGCGACTAGAGATCGCTGGAATGTAGAGGTAGAGGTGTTTTACAACCTAAAAATCTATTTGCAATCGTATTTTAACCTAAAAACGTCTAAACAAGTATACACCTTGAAAAACTTATTCATGACCTTAAATAACCTAAAAATCACCGAGTAAATCCAAAATCAGTTTGAAACTAAAAAATCTCTCTAACTTAGATCTGCCTTCTCAAGCAAGGTTTAAAGCAAATAACACCTAGAATAAACTCCCCTCATCAAATAAAACTCAAACTCATTGATACTAAGATTTTTATTTTTCATGATTGAATTAAATGTCAACCAAGACCTTTTCTCTCTACCATCAAAATATAAAAACTAACTCTTTCTTCTATCAAAATAAAGAAAAAAAAGAGGTTTTAAGCAAAAATTAAATTTTAAGGATATGAAAGAACCAAAAATTTATAATCTAAAAGTTTAAAGACCAAACTTAACTTTTCACCCCAAGTTTGAAATAACCACCTTTCACCATTTCTCCATCCCTTTTTACTCTTTGACTATATATCTTTAAATCTTATCTTTCCTAAAAAGACCCCTGCTTAAAATGACGATCAATCTAGGTTTATAAAAATGTAATTGAAAAAAAAAATATAGAGATAAAAAGACTCAATAATTTGTTTGTGTCAAAAGTGGAGCGGTTACAGTGATTCCACCACCTCTTTTAGATTATAGTTAAAGTTAATTAATTACTAATTTGGAAAACGTTCTAAAGAATGAAAACTGCAAGGGAAATAATGCACCCTTGAACAAAATAAAAGGTCACAAGCAAAAACTCGATGAAGCTAATTTCTATGGCATCAATTGTATGAAGTATGAACACGCTGTAGGGTATAAATCTACATGGAAGAGAGAATATGCACACCATACATACAACAGGCTCAAAACTCAAAGGAGAAGAAAAGGAATATGAAGCTTCAGGTCACTATGAAACTCCTTGGAAGGACAATCGATCTCGTAGAGTGTCAAAAATTGATGAAGCAGCTGTATTTTGTGCAAAACTCAATTTCAATCGACCAAGCAATTCACCATCTTTTGCCTGAGAAGCAGCATCAGCAGCTTCCTTGGCCATGCCAATCCGAGCATATGCCTGTAAAAATCAGAGAGGGACCTGAGCAAAGGTGATCTAAACAAAAGTGACGAATAACACATACAAGGAGAAGAAAAAAAGGCACATGGTCTGATTACCTCAGCTCTTTCTCTGGGATCTGCAAGTTTTGGGATATATTTCAGAGCTTCACCTTTCTCAGCCGCATCAATGCATGCCTCCACAAATGGCCTGAAACCTATCAGATGCACCCCCCCCCCAAAAAAAAAAAAAAGATGCAAAATATCATGACTGTCATATAACAAGACATAAAATGTCTGACTGCAATAATTTACCATTTAAAGACTAATCCCAATAATCAAAGTTGCTAATTTAAACCCAACGCATTTTGATTCTATGTAAGAAGAAACGTAGAAGAAAAATTGCCAAGCAAGGAAGATGCCATCAATTAATTTACTTCCTTTAGCTGTCCTTCAAGATCGAACAACCAAGAGATCTTACCATTTGGTGGTCTCTTCTCCTTCGAAAATTTTTCTAGGGCATCCCAGTCTCTAATTGTTGCCAAAGCAAAAACTTTAAGCCAATACCATCTCTTCTCAGAAACCTGAGTAAAGTACATGTCACATAAAAAAAGATGAATATTGTGGCCTGAAAAAAAGGCCTCAAACTTATGGACACTGAAACAATATTTTTGTTACATCAGCCAAGTGTATAAAATTCAGTTAAGCACACAGACAAAAAAAAACTCATGTATATATATTATATTCATGGCAAGAAGCACCGGTAAAACCCTGATTTTACTCTTTCAAACAGTGAGCCAACATGCTAAGGTAAACAGACCTTAAACTCTGTTTTCACTTTCATAGCAGCTCTATGGTTTCCCAATGCAATACATGTTCGAATTGTATCACTGATGCTTGAATCTACAAAAATGGGCTGTTTTGTAGAGACTTCTAACTCATGTTGAATTCTGCAAAAAATGGTATTATCAGAAAGGAAAAGGAGTTCACAAAAGTTTATAAAGCAGCAAGTGAGAATCAAATTGAGATTTTTCAATTGAAGGGGGGCTTTAATAGAGCATAAAAGTGATATTTAGAACAAAAAAGAGGAGGGGGGGGGGTCATAACCATATTTTATCGCTTGTACATGTTATCAAGAGCCCCTTTCAGAAAGGCTTGCTAGAGCATTTTGGTTGTGTTTACTTTCAGAAAAAAATTTCAAATTTTCATTTCTGTTATCAGCTTCATTCTAAAATCATTTCTCCAAGAAAAACTAAAGAAAACATGTTTACTATCTAACACTTTTCCCAAATAGAAAATACAGGTCTTTGCATTTAAAACAATGAATAACAAAGGAATAAAGTAATAGGTGAACAAATTGCGCCCTTGGTTTTCAAAGTGGTGAATCTGAGAAACTTTTAGTGGTTGAAAATAGAAAAGACAGAAATCATCATTTAGTAATCATGTTTTCCAAGTGCTATTAGTTTCTATAAAACCAGAAAATTCTCCATAAACACACAACCTTCACTTCTTATAGCAAAGGTTAACTGCTAATTGATTGGATGTTGCATCTTTTTTATATTAATTTCCAAAGAATGAATACATTACATCTTCTTTGCATCTAATTGCTATAATAGAACTACATGAACTACTATAATATGCAATGTTTTGGAGATAAATGGAATAAACAGACGGTCAACAACATATTTGGTGGTTCTAGTTGGCATCTTACCTCAGTAACTTTGCATGTTCTTCAGCAGCTTTTGACTCAAAGTTATGTTCCTTGGTCTCAGAAAAAAGATCATGGGCCTTTTCAATGAGTTTTATGCGTGGACCATGAAGTGGGGATCCTTTACTGGCCATTGAATTTTTCCCTATTTCCCATGATTCTTTCCATAGGAGAAGAGCCACCTCCTAAAAACCAAATTAAACTTGCAAATTAGGACAGAGAAACAAATGATTAACACTAAATATTGACGGGCATCATGAACTACAAAAGGCACGCCCCAGTTCATAACGTTGCATATGTGTGTATGCATGGAAAGAGAAGCCCATCCTACTTACAAATCACAATTTCATAGCAATTTATTAGTCATTGATACCTGAAGAAATTGGATCGCCTCATTTTAGTCAAATTACATCAAAATTTTGAATCTAAACTACTGTTTGCTAAACCCGGAGTGGTCTGTCATCCATAACCATATTTGCCTCCCTCAGAAAACCCACATGTGCATGCATGCACATAGAGCCCATTTACTTGCAATATATTGCAAATTAGAGGATCATATTTGCACCCACTAAGCTGATTGAGATTTTCATGAACTTTAAACCTTAACCTATGGAACAGTGTCATGATGACATGATTTCTATGGCAATGACATTACCAAAAAATACTAAAAATTTCACATGGATACAAGAAAATTAGTAGAAGGATCAAGCATCAAGCATGAAGGATTGTTTTTGACATTTTAAATTTATTTTACCATGCTAAGCGAGTTGAACCATTATGAACTCATTATGGCAATTCATCACCAAATAAAACCCCTTTTCTAGCTATCACACATTTACATAAAGCAGCATATGAATACCGAACTATCACTTGCTACTCTATTCCATGAAGTCAATTCAAAATAAAACAGAAAAAAAATCACTGTTTCTTAACCAGGTGGGAAGAACTTGAACCTACTTGAAGTTGTCCTGTTGATAGGAAGAAGTCCTTCAAGAATTCATGTTTATAATACCTGGAGGGGGGAAAAACTAAATGTAATCATGCAGTAAAAAGGGAGGTGAAAAAAGTCTTCCAATGATTCATGCATTATTATACAACATGAGAAACAAGGGAAGAAAAAACATGTCAGTATGCACTGAGCAGATAAATGACATTGGTTATTGGATGAGAAAAGCTTTGCAAATTAGATTTCTTATAACAGATTAAAAACACACAAATCATAAAATTAGTTTCAGAAAAAAATCTACTAGAATGTTTTACCTACCGTGCATAAGCTATGAATAAATCACGAGCAAGGGCTCTGGCTTGTATTGATCCAAAAAACTCCAAGGCTGAACTCTGGATAAACAAGAAAAATAATCTAGGATGGTTCAAGTGATTGATGAATCAATAAGTACTTTTGCTTATGCTCCATTTATATAGCCCCAAAATTAGAAGCTGGTCTATAAAATTTAGAGGAATCAATTACCTTTTGCCAGATATGAAATAGGACAAGATAAACAAGGTCAGTGTCACCACTTTCAGTTGCCTTCACTAGAGCTGTTTCTTCCTCCGCAATACTTAACAATAGAGGAACCTAAAGTGAAAAAAATATAATCAGTAACACCTCAGAAATAGTCATCTCTTCAAAAGGACAATATTAACAACTACTATAATATATATATAAAAAAACCTGTTTTGAGGAGTGTGGTTCATGATCAACAAGCATTGCAGCCAACTTCCGGCGGGCACTCCTATCTGCATGAGCAGCAACAGCTGCAAAGGACATGCCCTTGCATAATTTCAGCTGCAACTCAAAGAACATCATTTCAGATGTGTTGCATTGACATTAGAAGAAGAAGAAAAAACACAAGCAGAAGAGAGCCGTTGATTTCCAGAGTTTTTGATGTTAATCTAACAATGATCAAGAGAAGCACAAACCTTATCAAGTAAGATTTCAAGGAGGGCTGCATCAGGAATTGCTAATGAAGCTGTTATTTTTGCGCATGCCCAGTGCATTACTACTACTTCCTATATAAAAACAATCAGGAGAAGGTGAATGCACACATAAATGATTTGCTTTCTAGAATTCCTAGAAGGCAAAATATAACCAAGTTGATAATATGTTAGAGAACAGAGTACATGTATATAATAGAACTGTGGAAGTCCAAGTATTGGTGCTAGTCACAAAATGGATGCAAACACTAGGGGCCACAAGTACTCAGTCATATAAACAATTACCAATTAGTGGCTCTAATGTTTCCTGATGATGCAACCAAGGAAAGAGATTAATAAATTATTTTAATTTAATTTTTTTATTTTGAGATTTCTTTAGGATTTTATTTACTTAATTATATCAGAGTACTATTTAGGAAACTTGCTTATTTAGGAACTACAACATTAAGTAGGATTTTTCTAGTATGCGTGTCTCCTTTTCCTATTAAGTTTTCTATTTTCTTCTTAGTTTAGGACTGTTAGGGGTTTTGGTGCCTCTAAAAGAGCTATTCTAAGTAATGTAGGATTTCAATAATAGAATGAAGTGTATATTTTGATTTAGTTTTGAGGGTTGTGGCCATTGCCCTTTCTTCCTCTTCTCTATTCTCTAAGTATCTTTTCTGCTATTTCTTACTGCTAAAGTAAACATGGATTACTTTCTAGTTTCTACAGATACAGTCAAAATTCCAAATCCTCCTGAAAGACATCAGTAATAAATCCTGATTCCACATACATCAAGCCCTAACCCTAATTCCAACCTAAAATCCCTAGTTCTCCAAGCTTGATTCATCTTGACTCTTTTGTAGGCCACCAAACCTAAGCTGCTCTACATTAGTTGAACATCAAGGTTGGTTGTATTCATGATATATAAAAATTTACCCAATATAATGTTAATAAAAATCAACAAATTTTCCCAATATAATGTTACCCAAAAATAACACTTAACGTCTTCTCGTCAAAGAAATTAGGTCAAGGTTCAGTTTTAAGCTTTGATTTGTGGAAGAGGAACCTAATTGGCAAAGTCCCAGAGAATGCAACAATGAAGAGACAATCTATGACTTAAACTTACTTGATTCAATCCTACATATTCTGATATCCGCAGTGCAAGAAGATGTTGGTGAGCATTAATCAAACGACCAACCAGAACGGGTGCGGAAAGCAACTGACCACAAAATGTTTATTCAGTATTATATTGACAAGCAGCAAGCAAGTTCAGATTTGAAATTGACAACTTAAGTCAGGAAGTATCATAAACCTTATACTGCTCGATACTTAGAGGGATGCCAATCTCAGGGTCACGTACGGCGTTTAAGACGCGCAAAGTTTTGCACATCTCTTGAATGCGGTCACGTTTAAAATTGCTGCCAAAGCCAACTGGATATCAATGCTGAGAACAGAAATCAGAAAAGAAGAGAAAAGAAAAACTATTTTAAGATCATAGATACTACGAATTATAACCAAGTAAATGAGCACAAAGTAATCAGAGCATATTTTTCCATTTCACACAAAAAAAAGATTCATGCTAAAAGTAAAGCTCACTACAGTTCACATCAAGAGGCAACTGTTCCAAATAGAAATTTGCACCACAATAGCCTCAGGCAACAATCTTACTAGTTAGGTTCCCAAAACCATCCATTGCCACGTTAACAAAGGTGCAATATGAAATTCAAATCAATCTCGATGAGCCAACCATAATTGGTTTTCTTGCCTTAGTGAAAATTTGTCAAGCTTTACAAATGACAGGAATCACACAACAAAATAAATTCACGTCATCATGAGAGGTATATACAACTATTGAGTACATATCTTTTTTTTTCTGAATCGAAATCACCTGCAAAAGGCTTGACCATAGCTCGCAGCTCTTAGCAGTGTCCGCTGACGGGAAACATCAAATTCATGACCAGCAGCATCAATACATGCTTCAACAGCCTCAGGCAAAGATGAGCGTATCAATCTCAAATTCTCATCAGCCTGGTAAAAACAATGGAAGATGGAATTCACATGAGATATTATTGAAACTCATAACCAAATGGTTCATGTGGGCCAGCATACCCATTTATAGACCACAAATGTAAGCAAGAATACTATAAAAACATTTTAAGCAAGAATACCATAAAAACATTTTAAGCAAGTGGTCCACCCATTTGTTAGTCTATGTAAGAAAGTAAAGCACAGCTGTTTGCAAACAATGAGACAAGTACCTTAGCACTTCGCCTATCAAAATGATCCAAAGCATCAAACAACAATGATGCAGGAGACGTGCTTCCTATCTTAAATATAGACACGGTAGAATCAGGCACCCGTTGTACAAACTCCATACTCGTATTTGACAATACCCTCACTCCATCACACTCAGGGATAAAAATTACAGGTTCATCATTAAAATATGATACAGAATCCCCAGAAGGTCCTACCATCAAAAGCACATCATCCCAATAAAGCAACACACTATCCAATCCACACCAAGCCATCTGCTCCGGTGGAAGCGCAGACTGCACATTTCAACACATCAATAAAAAACCAAACAAAACACAAGTTAAACCTTAAGATCAAACCAAACACAACATAAATTACCTCACATTGATAATTAGTAAAATTTATAAACTCAGTATTCATAACAAGAAATCTCCCATCATGCATAAAACACGCTAAAAACCTCCCGTTGTGGGAAACAGCAATTTTCTGCACGGCACCACCAACTTTTTCCTCATCAATGAACCTCACCTCATCCTCATCAACAATCACAAATCCACTTCCTACTCCTAACAAAACCTCCACATTACCCGAAACCGTATACTGCGGTTCTATAACCGCCATACAATGTGGCAATTCCTCAACGCCAACCCCTATTTCTGCGAGCTTGCAAGGCTTAATCTCCTTAAAATCAGGAACACAGAATAACTTCCCAGCTTCCGTCAAGCACACGACACCGTTCCCCCAAAACACACAATCCACCACATTCTGTTCAAAGCAATCTTTTCCCATGGAGAAATTAGGTTCTAGACACTCGCCGTGGACGTTGTAACGGTAGATCGTGCCGTCCTGGACTATGCAAATTAGGGTTTGGTCTTCGGTCCATGACATTCCGATCAATCGGCCGCCTGGGTGTTTCCAGACTGTTTCAGATAGGAGAACACCAGCGGAGTTAAAAATTCGGAGTTTTCGGAGGGCGGATTCGGCGTAGAGCTGGACGATTTTGGAATCGTCACGAATTAAAGCGATTGGACCGCCGAAGGATGCGCAGGCTACTTTATTACGGCTTAAGTCTATGTGTTTCCATCGCATTGGGTAGAGTTCGGGTTTTCTGTAATACCGGTCTGTTAGGAGTTGCCATTCAGCCGCGACAGAGACGTTTGACATTGGAGGAGGAAAATTTGAGAAGTTAGGGTTTCTGAACGGTGAATTAGAGAGGTTTCGATGCTGTTTATGTTACAAGGACGATCTGATCATCTTTTTCGGCAGACGCTGGGAATGCTCTGGTCATCATGATCGATTACAATTGTTTTCTGCAAATGATTTGTAGCTCCGACTGAAAATGGGTTATCCTCTTTCCCTTGTCGAACCAACCCGACCCAAATCCATTTTCTTTCAGATAATTTTAATCTTATTAAGAATAATTTATTTTTATTATATAAGATGAAAGGGTAGTCTGTGAGGCTTAATAGGCTCGTGCTTAGGTAGTGGGCTCCTTAAGCCGATCTCGAGTAATAAAACAGGCCCGTATTCGATCATGAGAATTTGTAGTCCTATTTGAGAATGCAACATAGGGACTCCTGGCTAATGTAGTTACTAACTGCTGGCTATTTGAATTTATATTCCTATTATTTTACTATATCGAGTTTTAAATTAAATAATTTTTAAGTTACCTCAACATGAACTTATTCTAGAAAAAAATTAAATAAAAAAAACATTCACCTTCATCAACCTCAAAATCTGCAACCTAAATTATAAAATTTATTGGGTTGAATTAATTTTTTATTCTATAATATAATATAAAAAATAATTTACAATCAACTTAATATGAAAAGATAAAATTAATTAAAAATTTAATTTTATAAGAAAAAAAACAAAAGATAAAAAATAAAGAGACAAAGAAGAAAAGCCAAGAAGCCTATTGAAAAAAAAAAAAAAAAACTTAGTATTGCATGAACTATGCTAGGCACTGTTAAAATAGCTTAGGCATGGGTGATACTAGTGGTGAACAAAAAAAATCAAAAAACAGATTAAATCGAGAAAACTGAAAAAAAATAATAAAAAAAACCAAACCGAGAAAAAAAACTAATTAAAATTTTTAAAAAACCGACCAGTTCGGTTCGGTTTTATAAGCCAGAAATTGAAAAAACCGAACCAAACCCAAACAAAAAAAAACATAGCCAAAACCGAGTCAAACTAGTTTGAATCGGTTTTTGTCCTAAAAGAATCAAACCGAACTAAAACCGGTCGGTTTGAACCGGTTTTAGTTCGGTTTTGTTTTTTTAAATAAAATTTTAATTTAATTTTTTTTATATAAAAATCAAACCAAACAAAAAATAATTACCTCTAGGTCATACACAAGCCTGCATACCTAAACATATTTTTTTTTCATCATTTGTTTTAAAAATAATTATTATTTAAAAGAAAATACCACACTCTTAAGTTTCAAATATGTGACCTCAGCGTTACTCCCTTTAAATAGATACTATTATTTTAATATATTTTTTAATAAAAATATTTTAGAAATCAATTATTGTCAGAGTACAAAACTATAATAAACTTCACGTAAAACCACAACGCAAAAAGTTATTAACTTATGATTGAAAAAAATATATTAAATGAACAGTAACCGAATTTTTAAACTAGTCTGCCTTGCACGAAGGATAAAGCCTAGCACCAGTGCACGACCATGATTTGTGGGTTGACTTTACTGGGGTTGGTGAGGAGATATTACGAGAATGTTTCGTTTTGCGTTTTAAAATATTTTTTTAAAATTTAAATATTGTAAATTATTATTTTTTAATATTTTAAATATTTTGATGTAGTGAAGTTAAAAATAAATTTTTAAAAAATAAAAAAAAATTATTTTAATATATTTATAAAAAAATATTTAAAAAAATAAGTATTATTACAATACAAAACATATATATATATATATATATATATATATATATATATATATTCTGGGTTGTTGTTTTAGGCTTTTAGCACCTGCAAGGCTGCAACTACAAGTACCCCAGCAGTAAAATTACAGCATCTGTTGATAACATGGCATTGGATTATTAATACATGAATATTTAGTATATCGTTATCACTAAAAAAAATAAAATGATTAAAAGCATGGTTATTTTTTTTGTTTCAAAAAAGCTTTTGAATTTTTTTTTTATTTGCTTCAAATTAACTTTTTTCTGGTGTTTTCTAGTCATTTTGACGTGCTGATGTTAAAAATAAAATTTAAAAAATAAAAAAAATATATTATTTTAATACATCTTTAATGCTTTTGATTTTTTATATTTGCTTTAAATTAAATTTTTTCTAGTGTTTTCAAATTGTTTTGGTGTGTTAATGTTAAAAATAAATTTTAAAAATGAAAAAATATTTCAATACATCTCTAAGCGAAAAACACTTTGAAAATTGATCATTTAGTTTTTTGTTAAGATAAATAAAAATCTTCTTAAATAAAATGTGTCTGGCAAACATGCAAAATCCAAAGTATTTAGGCTTGACAGTTAGCCAAGTTCAAGGTAACATGGGCTTGACGAACACGTCAGACCCTAAGAACTTGGACTTGGTAGTCAGTCAAGTCCAAGAAAACGTGAGTTTAATAAATATGCTAGATCCAATGAACTTGAACATGACAGTCAGCCAAGTCGAAGGAAATGTAGGTCTGACAAACATGTCATACCTAGAGAACTTGAACTTCGTAATTAGTCAAGTTTAAGAAAACATGGGTTTGACAAACATGTCAGATCCAAAGAATTAAATATTAACTATAAGAACTTTTTTCCTCTCTAAAAACTACAAATACTAACTACTAAACCTTTCAAGTAAAAAATTAAAAAGTTTTCATCTCTTAAGATGAAAATTCATAGATTTAAGAAGATGAACTCATTGCTACTCAATTCGTCATCTGATTAGATAAAAATCGAGTGGTATTCAAGTGAGAAGGACAGATATCATCAAGTTCGACTTTAGTTAATCAAAATGGAACTGATTGCCATCTTTAGTAATTATAAATCAGCAATGGAGGCACCAATCAAGGATCTATCTATCTATTTATTTATTTCTGAGAAACATTCGATCCGATCATTAATTATGAAAGAACAGCATGGAATCGATCATTCTCATTGGGTACAGGGTCTTGTCACTGTCTCTATTGGCCACCCAATTCTGTTAAAAACTCTAGTCGTCCTAGCATCTTTCCAATCTCTTTACATAAAGGCCAAAGCATGATGTTCATTCAACATATAAGCCTCCATTGACAAAACAATAAAGTTGGTTAAGAGCTCAAATCAACAAAACAGAGCCTTTTTCTTTGGACAATCACTCGATTATTCTTCAGAACCACTTTGTCAAAGAAGCATTCCCTTCGCTAGACCTGGGTTTTCGGCCTTGTATTATTCAGATATGTCTTCTCTAGAATAAAGGCAGGTGAATGGCTTTTATCATTTTTCAACGCTATTGATTTTCCAACTAGAATGAGCTCATACAGCAAGTTGAAAAATATATACATTATGATTTCCTTTCAACTCAGTAATGATTATACGGGTGAACGTTGCTGTTGAATCACATGTGACATGTATCACAAAATGATATGGTTGGCTCTTTTCTTACTTGATAAAATCATAGCAATGAAACTCAATCCGGGATCAACTCGGGTATTGTCTAAGTAGGTCGGGGTCAATCCAGGCTAAACAAATCTTATCCCAAGTCGACTTAAATTTTTGACAAAATCATTTCTCCTTCTATTTTTTTTTAACTTGAATCAATTCAGGTTTTGAGTTAACATATTAAATTAATCTAAGTTTTATAATCGAAATAAAATGGAACTTTTGGGACTCGCAATTCCATACTATAAAGATTAGTGACAGCACGTAACAACAAAATATATCTTATCTATTTAATACACTAATTATTCTAACTAGTGATGACATTAATCAAAACTAGTTCCAATACTGATATTAGCTTATTATATTTATGATGATTATTATTATTGCTGGAGTTCTTGATTGTATCCTTATTATCACAGCAAGCTTATATTATTACCTTATATATAGGTATGCGATCCACATGATTATTGTACTTCGGGCTGTGTCCTTGTAAATGTTTAGGGTACTTTAAAGCATGCATGCGTCACAAGTCTTGTCCGTAATACCATAATCTAGGTTTGATGGTTTTAGCACAGACGCCTGATATCAACTACTACTTGAGCTGCGATGCTTCAGATCTAGCTAGCAAGAGCGGGTACATATATACGCCCAGAAACGGTGGCATGGGGGTGGGTGGAATGAATCACATGCAAAACAGATTAGAGACAATTACTTGTCTCTTTCTTTAGGAATTAGCCGTGTAAAACAGGTAGAGACTCCAAACCTTCATCATGAGCTTGAAGAAAATCAGCTGCAGTATTTGACAAGGGAAGGACCACTTCAGCTATATGCGCAATCACTTCTAGATTTCTCACAGCTAAAAAGTTGTGTAGATGGGCTAAGCTTGTCTTGGTCCACCTTTCTTGATTTGAGAGTTGCTACGTACCTTCGTTTAGGAGCAACTCTTTTTTTAAGTGTTTGTAAATACCAACAGAGAAACTCATCAGGATTTTATTATTCTTTATCAGTTATCTATGCAACAGGTTGGTTTGGTTTAGGATGATGATTTGGAGAAAAAAGCCTGCCAAAATAACAAGGGGTTAAAACGATGGATGTCTATGAAATCATCTGTTTCAGTGAAAGCCGCCTAGCTAGGTTGTCTATTTAAATGCCGATAAACCATTATTTAGCACTAAAGTTTACCACATATGCAATCCAAAAATCATCTTATCTTTTCACAAAACTAAAAATATATTTGTGTTTTCTTTTATCAAATTATTTTCGTTTTGTGGGTTGGTGTATTTATTGGTTTTTTCTAGCATGCCATGACGCTAATGCTATATGTATACCAAGCAGCGGGAATAAAGCAGAAGATAGTGTCTGCTAGTGTAACCTTCATAGACTCACTTTACAAATTCAAACTTCTGTCCTCCATTGAAATCCGACCTTCCTTTTGCTCTGTGATTCCTACATTCCCTTTCATTAAATCAAAAGGTCTGTCAAAGTGAACCCCACTTGGTTGAAATTTGCAACCCATGCCATGCCCATAACCTCTTTCTTACTCGAAAGTCGAATCCCCCCACCTAAAAGCATCAACCTCCATGCAATACATAGAGTTCTGTATTTAAAACATCCTACTTTGTCTTGGTAAAAATAACCTTTCATCCTGAAATTCTTAAATTCAACATATGAGCATTATAGTTTCTTGAAATAACATTCTAGAAGCCTGTCTAGTTGGTATATTTGTATGCGGCAGGCACGCAGAGAAAGGTGAAACTACCGATAATTCTCGAAAAGGCAAGTTAGTATTACTATATCTGGAGAGAATTCATGAAGCTGAACCTGCCTTTCTTGTAAGAAATACATCAAAAACGCATTCAGTTGCGCTACTACTCCATTTTTTCTGTGTCTTTACATCATTTTAATGCACCAAACCTCTTAGCCTCCAACTGAAGTTCACGGTGTCAATAGCAGAAAAAGAATTACAGAAAGTCCTTGGCTAGCTGTGCTTCTGAAAAACAATGCAACTTCTACAGAAACTGGTTTCTTTCACCATCTGTGCGAATCTTGTTATTCTTCTTCTCCTACCATTTGTCATTTCATCTCAAGAACACTTGAAAACCACAGGCAATCTTACTAGCAACAAGAACATCATTCATAAGGTATTCATGTTTTGCTTATAGTTATTTTTTAGGTGAAGTTCTTATTATCTAATTCCTGATGTTTCAGAATTGAAATTCATCATCTTCTGCACTCTTTTTTTTTCATTTTTTTTTCTTTATACATATGCCACGTTCATTTCAATTTTACAAACTAGCCCGTTCCCATCTTGCGATTCCAATAAAACTGACTGATATTCTGTAACAACAGTCAAGTCCTAAACTGCTGTTCGAGATTACACTCCATGGGTTTCTGCTGTGGGCCTCAATGGGATTTCTAATGCCTGTTGGGGTGATCGCTATCAGAATGTCACACAGAGAGGCATGCGGACGACGGCTTAAGATTCTTTTCTATGTTCATTCCATTTCGCAGGCAGGTTCTTTCTCCTCTTTTTTTTTTTCTTTTTGTAACTATGGTTCCATTATCCTCTTCAATTTTCCCACGCTTAAGGTTAATTTTGTTCCTTTTAGTTTCTTTTACTTTCATATGTAAAACAGTATCTCTGTACAGGTTACAAAAAGATATCACTAAAGCTTTGAGCTTTGTTTATTTAAGGTCGACACCCCACTCTTTAGCTTTTAATGATGATGAAAGAGAAACAAAGTAGAACTGTTTCCTGTTCTGCAAGTATTTTATGTAGCCCACGGTTTGTTGTTAATCTCATTACTACTTGAGAGGGAAGTAAAGACGATGATTATAAAGTAATAGTTGATTGGCAGTTCATGGATTTATGATCTTAATTTAGCATACTCATGGTACTGAATTATGACATTAGGTGTCTCTAGGCCATTCACAAACGAATAGGTAAAGCCATCTTACACACGAGTGAGGATAGCAACTTTACTTCTTTAAATTTACTACGTGACCATGGTGTAGAATTTCATGTATACATTGAATGAGTAATTTGTGTTCAGCAGATGCTTTCTGTACTTCTCTCCACAGCGGGAGCAGTAATGTCTATAAAAAACTTCAACAACTCATTCGACAATCACCATCAACGAATAGGCGTAGGCCTATATGGTATGGTATGGTTACAAGCACTCATTGGGTTTCTACGGCCGAGGAGGTAAGCTATCAGGCTTCATTGTATTTTTTATATTCATATTCTTAGGCATTTACAACTTACTCAACCTCACTCGGCCATTTCCAGGCCTGCTAGTTGAAGTCACCTGAGGCTAGACCTATCAGTTACCCGTATAGTACGAAGGGCATACTGCATTTACTATTTAAGACTATGTTTATTTTTTACTTTTCAGAAAATTACTTTTCAAACTTTTCTATATTTGTTTAACATTAGAAAAGTTGGTTAACAGAAAATACTTTCCAGTCAAAGAAAAATTTAGTTTGGTTTCCAGAAAAGTGTTTTCCTAGAAAATTTGAACGGAAAATACTTTCCGGAAGTTATGAAAAATTTAGAAATGTCATATTATTTGCTGATTATATCAAATTTGATCCTCAAACTTTTGATTGCTATATATATTTTGTTTTGAATATTTATTTTTCAATTTCATCTCTTAAAATTTAATTTTTATATTAACTTTGGTCTTTATTTTTATAATTATTCCTTTATCATTTTTTTATTGAAATTTTTTATCTATCAAATTTGGTACTCATTCTTTTGATTGTTAGTTATTTTTTTAAAATAATTTATGAAATGTTAATTATTATTATTTTAATTTTTTCATCTTTTATTTTTTTTTTTTTTTAGATTTGATCTCTATTATTTTGATTATTATTTATTTTATTTGAGATAATTTATGAAATTATATTTTTTTTTTCAATTTCATTTTCATTCAACTTTTTAATTTGTAAGATTTGTTCCTCATTATTTTAATAATCTTGAGAAAAATAAAACATTAATAAGTTATTTTCCAGCTCATTTTCCATGACATAACCAAATACTGGAAAGTGTTTTCCAACTTATTTTTCATTACACTACCAAACATCAGAAAATAATTTACTTTTCCGGAATTCAATTTCTAAAAAAAAACTACTTTTTAGCAAACAAACGGAGTATAAGTATCTCAATTTGATGCTTAGTCATAGAAAGTGCTGAAAGAACACATTGGAAGAGTAGTAATTAATGAGAAGTTAAATAATATATTGCCAGCCTCAATTAGCTAAGAATCTGAGTTTATATGTAATGTCTTCATATACAGAGGATCTAAAGGAAGAGGTCTGTGGTTTTTTGTGCACTGGATAACTGGAACTGCGGTATCTCTTTTGGGAATCGTCAACGTATACACAGGATTACAAGCTTACCATCAGAAAACATCAAGAAGAATACATATTTGGACTATAGTTTTCACCACCGAGGTCTCTTTCATTATTTTCTTTTACCTGTTCCAAGACAAATGGGATTATATACATAAGCAAGGAGTCATTTTGGAACCATTGAGGCCCACTCATCAAGTAATTTCTCCAGGAGAAAAGCAAAAGGGATCAACAACCGAGTCTTGCTGAGAAAGTAGATAAAATGCCGTTGAAAACAATTATGGCCCCACTATAATAGGATTTTGAAAGGAGAACTTGGAGATATTACTAACAGAGAATTATGCCCACCTCTAGTTTTTCTTATCGTTGGATATTCTCCGCTGCAAAGGAGCAGTATTTGGAAGCATTGAACGTTGGATCGGAGATTTCTAGCAAGTTTTAATAAGATGGGTTATGCTTCTTCTTTTTTTGCTTTTTCATTTTTGGTGAACTACTATTGTTCAACAGTTGTAAATTTGAATATAGATTTCTTGACCATGTTGGGATTTTAGTGTTGTATCTATGGTTTCCTTTTTCATGGAGTATAAATACAGTTTTCCGATATCTAACTGGTTTGATAATAATTTAAGACGATGTGGAACAGAAATCCTGAGAGGATAAATCTGATCTGGTAGATGGTAATATGGTTCACAAGAAAGCTGTTGCTGTTTATTTTCCATACAAGTCAAGGGAAAAGAAAGAGAAATTTGGATCTTGCAATAATTATCAAGCTCTGTAGTTCCTCTTTACTCTCTCTAAGCCATCATAATGCCTTGTTAATTATTGTGTCCTCGTTTACAATCCCGCTGGGATCAAAAGGATCTTTGCGTTGAAAACAGCGACATCCGTTGGCAACTGTACATGCTTGACACTATTAAAAACCATTGCTTGCCCGTTTGGAACAAGGAGGCAACTAAGACGTCTTGATGAATCTCTCTCAATAATCTTGAGATATAAAATAGTTACTAGTTGTTAAGAAAATGTGCAGTTTACAAAGTTTCTGCAGGAAGGACTATATTCATATGCTGGCAGGACCTGTTATATTCACTAATCATGAGCAATAATTGATATGCTGTGCAAGAAAAGCTCCAGCTAAAGTTGATCTGATTCAGAAACAGAGAAATTATACATAAAGACAGCAGATCTTTGCCCTTCCTGAGAAATGGCTTAGAGCAAAAATTGGGAGATGGGAGTAAAAGGATCAAGGAAAGGGAATTAGCCCTGAACATTCTGAAATTGAAAGACAATAGCCAGAGGAGCTGATCTGATACTCTGTTAAAAACAGAATGATGCAGAAATTGGATTTGAAGGAAGGGGAAACGTCATTACCATTGGTGAGTAGTAGCGTACATGGTTGTAAGCAGCAGATTGATGAATCAGAGAAATGAATTTTACTCTCTCAAGATGCGAGTCTCACTATCTAAGAATTGAACTTCGTCCTCATCAAGCAGAAAGATGGTCACTTCCAAGGTTCTAGAGTTTAAATGAAATTTATGTATTTGATTTCTTTATGCAGAAGTTTTCTGAAAATGCATGATAGCATTAGATGTGTAAGGAAGGTTCTCTCTCTCTAGTTTGAAGTCAACATTCACCACTGATGCTAGCTTGTAGCTTTCAACAACCCATCACACATTTAGAATAGTGTTCATCACACCTTTATGGCAGACATGAAAATGAGAGACACGAAACTAAGTCTGTGAGTGATTTATGACAAATCTTGTGTCAGATATCGTTCAATACCTACCAAATCCTCACATGACACAGGTAGACATTAGCCGGTGTTAAAGAACTCATCTTAAATGCCATCACTGATTAGAGAATTTCAAATTGTATATCACATCATTTCCAGAAATTACTTGCTCTTTCACCTTTATCATCATCTCTCTTTATGAAGATGCAAGATTTTGCAATGACTGGTCTCTAACACCCACCACAAACAAAAGAACAAAATTGTATTTCAAATGTGATGATGGCAAAGCAGAACGATTTCGTTTCCTTCAAATATACTAGCACTCTAATGCTATCAACAGTTCATTTCATAGTTTTCAGCTTTTTTTTTTTTCCTCTTAAGATGTGAAACTTATGACAACCTTATAACTAACTAGCTAACAAGCAACAGCTTTTTATATATGGGAGTATCAAGCTATAATTTCTCTACAACAATTTAAGGAGTATAGTATCATGGAAAAAGCTGCACATAACCAGTTAATATGGCAATTCCTAAGATTATAATCGGCGGAAGAATTATGAAAGCTCCGATGGTGGCAAAGAAAACTGAATCATTCCTTTGAGATACTTGATTTAGGTAAGCTTGTCTTCTAATGTTTCTCTTCTGTGAAACAGTTAAGAACTTGGCACTAACTTTCTTCAAGTTTTTTTTACCCAATGGAATGCTGAAATCATTATCTCCTTCTCCAACCAATTGAGCCAGCTGCTCACGAATTGTAAGTTTACCAGAACCACCATCACTCTCATAACCTGATCAGTGAAGCAAGTAAATTCTGACTATTGCTGATCTAAAATGAATGGAACAGATTTGTAGAGATAAAATTCACATACCATCAGCGGATGGGGTGGCAGAGGTGAGTTGTTCCAGGAGATCGAGCTGTGTGCGTGTGGAAGACAGAGACCCTTCAATGCAAAAACATTAAAATCACACGATAGGGTCAGTCACCAAATCCTTTATCCAATTCAATAACCTTCAAAAAGTTTCAACAAGAAATTTTACAATCTTTGGAACCAGGACTGGCAGTAAATAACACGTTAGCATCAAGGGCTCTGAATTGTTCTCCTGCTTTGGAATTCTTGAAAGTTTTGGCACTGTACTAACAAATTTGACTAGAACAACCTTAAAGAGATACTAAAAAGAGAGCAACAACAGGGAAAATACCTGAAAAGGAAGAAGGGTCTTGCTCTGTAACTCCACTTGCAGCACCTTCTGATTGAGCAGAGGTTTTAGTACAAGAGAAGGAAGAGGGGTAGAGCTTGAGGAGGTGCTTGTGTGCTGGGATTAGAAACTGAGGGCCGGTGGTAGAAGAGGATACATGGGAAAGAGAAGAGGCACTGAAATTCAAGGCCATGGATTATTACTTCTGTTTTGTCAAAAATCTACTACAGCTTTCGAGTATTCAGTTCTGCTTGCCTTGTAATTGTGAGGCTATAATAATTCATGAGGTTCTACTTTCAAATTTCTCCCGTATTTTAGCCACCTGAAATATTTATTTCTTTTCTTTTATTTTTTTTCAAAATAAAATAAACAGGCCAGAATCTGAAGAGCTCTCTTCCACAATTATAACTTGTATGGGCCTTGGGAGGAGGTCGGGATCCAGTGCATTGGAGTCCAGATGGGCTTCCCGGTTATTAGTTCTCTTACTATTATTTTCTATTTTCTATTTTCATTACATTGTATTGGATCTTGATGATCAACGGTCAGGATCAGATTCACGCACACGTGGAGATTTCATGATGGATTAGAGATTTTGAGTCGTTATTGTTCCAGCATTTTTTTTAAATAACTAAACTGGAATTGTTTAAAAAAAAAATCAGAACTGAGTAAATCGAAAACTAGTTTTTGGTTCGGTTTTTTAAACAAATATCAGCAAAACTTAATTATTATTTTTTATTTTTTTGAATAAAACCTTATACTCCATTTGTTTTTATATTTTAAAAGTATTTTAAAAAAATATTAAATTTTTTATTTTAAATTAATATTTTTTGGTATTTTTAGATCATTTTAATGTGCAAATGTTAAAAATAATTTTTAAAAAATAAAAAAATATTATTTTAATATATTTTTAAATAAAAAACACTTTAAAAAATAATTGTTATAATACAACCAAACACCCCTTCATTCATCATCCACTACAAAATTATAATCACTATAAAAAAATAATTTGTATGTTTTCTATTGCGTTTTGAAATCGCTTTTAAAAAAAATTTAAATTTTTTTATTTATTTTTTTACTTTAAATTAATATTATTTTGATATTTTTAAATTATTTTAATGTGTTAATATTAAAAATAATTTTAAAAAATAAAAAAATATTATTTTAATATATTTTTAAATTAAAAATATTTTAAAAAATAACCGATACCGCACTTTCAATCACAGTGTTACGGGTTGTCCTAAAGATCGCTCATGGATTATTCCTCTGACATTCCCTTCATCCAAACATAAGACAGGAAACAATTTCTTTCTTTCCTTCCCAAACAAAGCGTTCACGTAACCATTAACATCCTATCAAAAGCGTACAACTGTAACCCACCCATTCGAGGATATATAATTCGAGATATATAGGAATGTTGTTTTTCTATTTTTTTTAATAAATATATTAAAATATTTTTTTAAATCATCGTATTAAAATAATTTAAAATATTAAAAAAATTATTAATTAAATTCAATATTTTTAAAAAATATTTTAAAAATGTAAAAACAACAGCCAGAATAAAGCCGAAGCTGAAGACCCCAGAAGGTCCCATCGTCAATACCACAAATACCCCTACAACCCATTAACTTTACTTCTAGTGGAAGATAGAGCCCGGGGAAGGAACCTGGCTCCTGGCTCCTTTCCCTTTTCCGAGACAGAGACAGTAGACACAGCACACACGCTTTCATACTCATTCGGGAACAAAAACACTTTCCAGGGACAAAAAAGTCATTTAGTTATAAACCGACAACGTTAGAGAAAATATGACCGTTGTGGATGAGAGTCCAGGCGTTAGTCTTTCAAATATTGTGATTTGAAAGAAAGAAATTGAATAGTGTAGCAATTGAATCAAACAGGGAGAGAATCAGATTCCATGTAAGCAAAGCTAACCAATTAAAAAGCTGAGAAAGAAGGCAACTTATCAAATCTCAGCGAAACCGAATCCACGCACAGTTTCCTTCTCTCAATCTCTGTCTGTGTCTCAAGAAACCAAACTATACGGAGAATAAGAGAAGAATATAAACTGGAAATGGCAAACAGTTGTAGTGGTGAAGTACAAGAGAGGGATATGGTGGTGGTTCAGGAAGAAGAAGCACACCCATATGCGTTTCATGTCTCCGGACCTCGAAATGTGGCTTCTCCTAATTGGAGAGACCTTATCAGTTCTAGTTGGTCAGTATTGTTATTATTAGTATTACTACTTTTTTTGCTCTTCGTGTGGGTACAAGTAATAAGTGGGTTTTGATCAATTTTAGATTTGAATAATCAGAAACAGAGAGCATGACATAAATGGGCATCTGGGTTTAAGATACTGATGCAGTAACTTCCTTATTTATGCTGCCTGATTATAAGTTCATGGTTTGCACATGATTTGTGTCCTGGTTGTTATAGATGGTAATCAATTCTGGATAGTTTTGGTAAGTTTTGTCAATCAGATGGATCTCTGGTTGAATTTAGTGTACTGGATTTACAGGGCTGGGGTTTTTTGTTGGATTTCTTTATTTATTTTTACTTAATGTAACTGGTGGTATAGATTGTGGATTCCCCTATTCTTTGTGATAGGTGATTGTGGATTATATAATCACATAATCAATGTTGAGACTCCACCATCAGTGGGATTCCTTCATCAATACTCAAAATAAATTAATAATCATTTCTTTGTGACCAAATTACCGGGATTCCTTAATTTTAGCTGGAATGTGGGATTCGGGTTATGTTTGGATTTGGAGATTGTAGCTATTTAGTTATTTGTTCTAATTATTCTTGGACTTTCCTTTGCTGGAGAACGTTGTTGTCTAGGACAGAACAAGATTTCTAGTAGTAGAGGTCATTGAATCTTGGACTTCTAGAGGCTAATTGGTTAATTAATTACTCGTGGAGATCATTGACGGGGTCTAAATCTTGCATATTTTTAGCTTTGTTCTTTTGTTTCATGTAATTTCTTCGAACAAGAGTATAGGGCAGAGCGGAGAGCAAGTGAAAGACTAGGATTTCTTAAAGTTTGTCCAGTCGTGGAGATCATTGACGGGGTATAAATCTTGCATATTTTTAGCTTTGTTCTTTTGTTTCATGTAATTTCTTCGAACAAGAGTATAGGGTAGAGCGGAGAGCAAGTGAAAGACTAGGATTTCTTAAAGTTTGTCCAGTCGTGGATTTCGAGCCCTTTTTGAATGATAGAATGCGTTAGTAAAGGAGCAAAACCCTAGCTATATGTACTATGTGATCATTTGGAGGAGGAACATATATATGTGAGCTGGGTGCGTGAGGATCTTTCCTATCAATGATGATTTTGTGATTGTCTATCAGTGATTTCGGGTTCTGTAATGCAGAATCATGCCCTAATCTGCTGGCTCACAAAATGCAATATTCTTTTCTTTTTGTTCCTAAGGAGGTTGGTAAATGGTTTAAATTTCTCTCCTTTGTTATGACCGGATAATCAGTTTATTGCATCTCATTTGCCTTTTTTGCATTTTATTCTTCTCCTCCAGTTATGGTAAAAACACATCATTCATTGATATACAACTTAAGTAGGAACATGACTTATTGGTGGTTTTCAATTGCTAGGAACATACTCACCTACAGAAATTTGCCTGCAATCTATTGTCAGAATATATGATCTTTATCAATATCCATGATAATTTTGTTTCTCATAGATGATCTTTGTATACAGGAAGAAAGAGAACTACAAGCGAACTGTATTTTCCTGCTTCATTCAAGCAGTTTACTTGCTTGAAATTGACAGACAAGAGAACAGAACAGAAGAAAATGCGCTAGCTCCAAATTGGTGGCGAGGCTTCAAATACAAATTGACCCAAACCTTAATCGATGAAAGAGATGGATCTATATTTGGTGCGGTCCTAGAATGGGATCGAGCTGCAGCATTAGCTGACATGGTCCTTATGAGACCCAGCGGAGCACCAAAGGCTGTTTTAGCACTCAGAGGAACATTACTCAAAGGCCCTACAATCCGGAGGGATATTGAGGATGACCTCCGTTTTCTGGCATGGGAAAGTTTGAAAGGTTCTGTCAGATTCAAAGTAGCGTTGGAGGCATTAAAATCAGTTGCTGAAATGCATGGAAGCAGCAATGTATGTGTTGCTGGTCATTCCTTGGGGGCTGGTTTTGCTCTCCAGGTGGGAAAAGCATTAGCTAAAGAAGGTGTGTATGTGGAGGCCCATTTATTTAACCCACCTTCTGTTTCTATGGCAATGAGCTTAAGAAACATAGGAGAGAAGGCTGGGTTTGCTTGGAAGAGATTTAAGTCAATGCTTCCTTCAAACGGTGAAACACAGGCAACCGGTGATGACGGAGAGAAGACCTCTACTTTAGGATTGAGGAGTTGGATACCTCCTTTTGGTTATAAAACTTCTTCTATGGGATTAAAAAATTGGGCGCCTAATTTTTACGTGAACAATAGTGACTACATCTGCTGCTCCTACACTGATCCGGATGGAACTGAAGATAAAAAAGAAGCTGACAAGGAGAATGCAGGTCCTGCAAATGGGCAAGTTGCTGCGAAGCTGTTTGTTATGTCCAAGGGAAAACAGAAGTTTCTTGAGGCTCATGGATTAGAGCAATGGTGGTCTGATGATGTGCAACTTCAACAGGCTCTACATAACAGCAAGCTCATGAGCAGGCAGCTGAAATCGTTGTATACTTTCCCAGCTACACAACCAACACAGCGAATGCCACAATGACATAAGGTTATATGCTCTCATTATTTGCCAAATACCTCGTTTTCGTTCCTGTTTCTTTCACACTACCATTCTCTGTTTGTAATCTGTATCTGATAGATACCAAACAGAAAAGGAAAAAGAAAAGAGCAAAGCAAAATTGTATTCATAGATTGTCTTGCTGGCAAATTTGTGTTCATCTAATCCAAGCATGGAAAGGTAAATGTGTACCCGCATTTCATCATCTTTTTTCTTCTCACAATAATCTTTTGTAATTTATTCGTTTCTTTCTTTGACGTGTGAAGAATAAGACAGAAGATTCCATTTTCTTCCCCCATACCGAAGTTTGAAGGTGGCAAAAAAAGTTCATTCACCTCACAATAATGAAAACTTCTCTGTCAACTCATCTTCTCTTACTTGTATTTTGTAAAAGATTCATAATCACGATCTTACTTTAGCGAGGTTCTCAGATGTTAGCACTAAAAATTGCACTTTTTTTCTTCTTTTTGAGGAAATTTATTTGTCCTGTAATAGAGGTCTTCATGTCTTACATTTCAAACAATTAAGTGTTAAAAGAATCTGAATAATACTGGTGGATCAGTGAAGGTTTTGTTAGAAATTGGTTTGAAATATATTTTAGATCAAATTAAAAGGTAAGATTCATGAATCATAGTTGAGGTTAAGATTTTATTGAAAAATATTCTCTATTACAAGTATTTTAATATAAACATTAACATGTCTAAAACTAATTATGGTTGAATGAAATATTGATTTCAAAAAATATTTAATTGATAAATTTTTAAACCTAAAAAACTCTAAATCTCACATTGAAAGATTTTTTTTTACATAGTGATGTCGGAGAAGTAAACACTGGAAAAAATTCAGTGTTTGACTCGGGTTTGAGATAATTGTAAATAATTTTTTGGAAAAAAAAGTCAGGTATTTATACACAAAATAGCACCTATAGCTCCATGCTTGCTTCAGTTTTTTTTTTTTTTTTTCTAGAGCTTTAGATTTTTATATCATAGAAAAAAATCGATTTTTTTTATTGGCAGACCTTAAAGGGTAGTGTGATATTTTGAGGAGGTGGTGTTAGAAACTTAAAAGGTTTTCCATCAAGCAAGGGACAATTTAGTTGAATAATAGAGGGTATAATCTTTGACAGCAATATTTTTTTTTTCTTTTTTTTTTCATCCAAATAAATGCATCATTTACTTTGTTTTTAAATTTTGTGCCTACGAATATAATACATTTGTATATTGTTTTTTAATACAATATTAAATTAATTTTGCTCAGATTGTTTAAACACTAAACAATTTTTTACCAGCTGATTTAGTTGTGAAAACCAGAAACAAGAACAGCTAAGAGAGGCAGGCGAAGATATCTTTCAAGAACTAATTATAGAGATAAGCCTAATCAGACCATCTTCCGATAAGCCAAACCCAGAGGGGCAGAAGAGGATAAGGATATTAGCCTTTTGATGACGATAAGGAGCTCCCAATGAAAGTGAATAGCTATTATGCTTCGCCGCAGAAATATTCTACAAGAAAGTGGGGCAGAAGAGGATGTCTGGCGTTCCTGGAATGCCAATCCTAGCTGTGCAATGAGTCGTTCTAAGTTTGTATCATAGGAAACCATGTGAGAAGCCAGAAAGATAGCTCTAATCAACAAATTACTTTCTTTTTCCATATTTGTCTTCTGATAAATGCGTGTCTAAATTCAATATATCCACGGTTATAGAAACTTGGGAGGAGGTCTCAGTGAACAATTTTTCCATGACTTAGAAAGACCAACCTATAAACATAACTCTCTTCTGCCTTATCCTGGATCCTTTACGAGTTAGATGATACCTTAGCAACAATCATACAAGATGAAGTCCTCTTATAATGGCTTTAACCCAGCATTTTCCAGTTCGTAACTGTCATATTGCACGATCCAAATACCAAAAATGGAAGTAACTGCTCTCAAGTTTATGCATCTTCCGTTCGACTTCCTCAAATACTTTTCGTGCATGATCCCCGGTCTCATCATGCTTTAATTTTTTATGGATTGGTAGTTCACGAACTACGGATGCATGCATCGGTTGGAAAAAAATCGGTCTGAAATTAATAGGTGGAGAAAACAAGAGAAGCAGACCAAAAACTAACATGGATTAAAGAGGTAAATAATGATTTAATATCTTAACAACCATGGAATCACATCAAATCCAAAATAGATTTACAAAGCAATGCGGGGAAATGATACTACTCTACCATAACTATACAGCACCATGCATGCAATATACAAAGCAAAGAAATTCAAGAACATAATATTTGACTCTCTATATATGCAAAGAATACACAGGGAGTCGATGGTGCACACAGCCTTCCCTGTGTATTAATCATATATATATACTAAGAAGTATGAAGAAAAAGGCGATTTATATCACAAGGCAAAAACCATGCAGAGGTTTTGCTTTTCTGCTATTCTACAGAAAGAAAAAACCCTTCAAAATATCCCTGATAATTCATAGTCGTATATGCTGACCTCCTCTATCTGGTGAATCTGGGAATAACTGCTAGAGAAAGGATACTGCTCGATACCCAGTAGCAGGGACTCGAAATCTTGATCTGTTAGCATATCTGTCTGTTTATTTATCGTTAGATCATGATCTGATGAAATGTCATCAAAATATAAGTGACTGTAAGGTTGATTTAGTTCTTCAGTAAAAGAGACTAACTGATTGCAGAACTCAAACGAATCGACCGATGCATCAAAGGATGTTTCCATACTATTCTCAAGCTCTCCGTGATAGTAAGGTAGATTTGGTTCTTCAGTAAAAGAGACTACCTGATTGCAGAACTCAAACGAATCGACCGACGCATCAAAGGACGTTTCCATGCTACTCTCAGATTCTCCATGATTGCAAGGTTGATTTTGTTCTTCAGTAGAAGAGACTAACTGATTGCAAAACCCAAACGAATCAACCGATGCATCCAAGGATGTTTCCATGCTACACTGATCAGGTTCTCCATGAGCTTCAACATTTACAACCTCAACAATCTCAAGTACTTTTTGGGATTTAGGTGGAGGTGGTGGAGATTGAATCGTCCTTCCATTTCCAGTTAATTCGTGAACAAGCCTCTTAAAGCTTGAGATGTCAGTGATGTAGACCTTTGGCCGCAAAACTTTTATGAAGCTGTTGAGTGGATTCTTCTCGTTCTTAGAGACTTTCGTCGATGCTTGACTTACTCTCTTTCCCATTATTTCAATGTTACTTGGTTCGAAATCTGCTCAGGTTTCTTCGCTTAAGCGGAAGATACCAAGAGCTATAAATATATATACATATATATACGTATTTACGAGGCTTAAGAATTGAGGAGACAGGACAAGACACAGTTCTTAATTAAATTAAAGAATCTGAAAATGATCTCTATTTTTCTTCACTACAATTTCTTAATAGGAATTTCCATCCACTCACCAACTTATATTATATTGTGCCCTTTGTCTCTCTATCTGTCTCTAACTGTCAAAGCACTGAACCAATCAAATGAAGAATGCCAGCGTTTGTATTTACATGGAAGGAGTAGGTCACCTCCTAATGCTGGTTTAAGGTGAAAGAAATTGATGACGTTTTAAAATTTAATATTCCCAGTAATTAATGAGAATTTTTAGTGTTTGAATAGTGGGTAATTATTGTTTCATATCAATATTTTTTTTATCTGAAGCTCAAGAAGTAGATGATTGGTAGTAAAAACTCAACACCTTCAAAACAATTCTTTTTAGTAGGGTTTAGGAATCCTTAAATAATAAAGTTAGTGACTTTTTAGGTAGGAATTGCAATAATGAGCTTTAAATTTCAAGAATAAGAATATTTATTATTGTTTTTATTTGATAAATGCTATAAGAATTAAAGTATAAATACTTTAAGAAAAGAAATTGTGAACTTTTTACTTGAATAGTTTAAAGAGTATTTATAACTCATGAACCTTGTTGTTTTTGTTGAAGTTAGAGGCTGAAAAGTTATTTTCTTCTAATAGAATTAATGAGGGATAAATACATGATCTTATATAACATTAATAAGGGATAAAAAATCTCTTACATAATATTAATGAGGAAAAAATATCCCCTAAAAAATATTAATGTTTATGGAAATATGATAGGCTCTTAGAAGATTTTTATATACCTAATAGTGTAAAAAGATGAGTATTCTTACATTAACATTTTATGTTAAAAGTCATGAAAATAATTAAATAAATGAAGCCTCAAGGCCTAACACGGGGCCTATAATGATTGTCAAACTCATACCCACTTTGACTTGGCATTATGCCAAACCCACAGGTTGTGGGTCTAGTAGTTTGTTAAATTCATATCTGTTTGGGCTCAGCGCGTAGCTGAACTAAAGGATATTGGATCTAACATCTCTTCAAATACATATGTACTTGGGCTTAGCGCGTAGCTGAACCTAACGATGTTGGGTTTGACAACTCATCGGACTCATGTCTGCTTGAGCTCAACGCGTAGCTAAACCCAATGATATTGGGTCCGGCAACTTGTCAAACTCATATCCATTTAGGTTCAGCGCATAGTTGAACCCATGAATGTTGGGTTTGGCATATCCATTTAGGCTTAGCGTTTAACAAAACTCAAGGATATTGGGTTTGGCAGCTTGACATATCCATGTCTAGTTAGACTCAACATGTAACTGAATTCAAGGATGTTAGGTCTGGAAGCTTATCAAACCTATGTCTGCTTGGGCTCAGCGCGTAGCCGAACTCAATGATGTTAGTTTTAAAAGCTTGTCAAACTCATGTCTGATTGGGCCCGGTGCGTGGTCGAACCCAAGAATGTTAGGTTTGGCAGTTTGCGAGACCTATGTATACTTGGGCTCAACGTGTAGTTGAACCCATGGATGTTGAGTCTGGTAACTCGTCAGATCCATGTTCGCTTTGGCTCAGCGCCTAGTTGAACTCAAGAATGTTGAGCTTGGAAGCAAGCCAAACCTATGTTATCTGGGCCTGGCATTCTTTCAAGCTTAGAGAAGTTGGGTATAGACGTAAGCCTCACCCTCCTATCATTGGATTATTACCTTGCATTTGGTCCTTTTAAATATAGACTTAGGCTAAAAAATAAATTTTATAAATATGTTGATCCATCAGAATCAAAATAATGCCTAGCATGAAATTAATTGAAGTTGTTTATGAGTTAGAAGGGCTTTAAAAGCACAGAACCTACTATTCATGGAGTAATTTTCTTTTGCTCGTGCTTCTAGTCACATTCCAGTTGAGATAGAGGATGTTGAAATTTGAAGGAAAAAAACAAATAACGTTTATGACGATGTCATAAAAAATTCAAGTAACTTAGGGGAAGGTTTATATGTTAGATAATCAGTTAATCTCTTAATTTTAGCAATCTGATCAATTCTTCCTAGCTAAAGTGGTTGGTAACTTATATCTAGTGCTTGGTAGCTTGTACCTAGTACCTAGAGTGTGTTTAGTATTGTGGTAGCTTTTGTAGTTGTGGTTTGAAAAAAGTTGTTTTATAAAAAGCACTTTTGGTTGAGGTTCGTTTGATATTTATATATGTTTGGTTAAAACGGTGGTTGAAATTGAGGTTGAACAAAAAGTAATTTAATGTATTTGGTTAAGAATGTTTTTTAAATTGAGGTTATAAAATAATTAAAAAAGATATATATTAATATTGATGGTTTTTAATTTAAATATTATAGATTTAACTACTATTATTACATCATGAAATAAATAATACTTTATATAAAATATTTTTTATTGTTCCATTAAACTATATACAATTCCATCACATACGAAATTCATCCGACAAAGACTACAATTTTCATGGTTTTTTTTAGTGTGCAACAAAATAAGGTAAAATATCATCAGGAACAAAATTAGGATTACAATGAAATTCTGCAAATACTACGCCACCATGCGATCTCCTTCTAATTTATGTAGTGTCATTGAATAATATTAAACACTAGTTTTTCAAATAAAATACAATTAAAAAAATAGATTTTTTTACTATTCACTTTTGTGTGTAGAGTGAATTAATTCACTCTGCTTGGCTTTTCTTCCTTTTCAAGTTCATCGAATCCATCCTCACTCACCAATATCATCTGTTGTGTGTCCTTCGTCATCCCCCCCAAGTTCTGACCCTAGCTTTTCCAGGTCTACCTGTGCGACTGGTGCACTTCCTCTATTAACAGGGGCTGATCCATTTTCATTGTCTTCTTTGTTTTTACGGAGTCTAGAATGCCTATTGGGAAGAACAAGATGGATCATCATAGGGGTTGTCACTAAACTGTAACTATGATTGTTGGTGCACTTATGCTTATTAAAATCTGGCAGAACAAAGAATGACATAGCTTTATAAGCAATTTGGAGCTACTTTCCATTAACCAGCGTTTTAAACATAAAATATACCAGGTCCCACAAACAAGAACTGCATTTTATACTCTACCAAACAATTTGTTTATGTGGTTTGTTTCAAAAGCAGAAGCAACCACAGAAACAAACACCCTTTAATAAGTTGAGGTGGTTAGTGGTTGGTACTTGCAAAACATTTTTTTTTGTGTAGATTTAGGGATTGTCGGATGCTTAAGTAAGTATCTTTTTAAAGAGAGAAAGTACAATGATATTTTAAAGAGATAGACTTTGAAAATATATGTGCTAAAAATGTTAAGAATAAAGAGATTGTGAACTTGGAGCTTAAAGAATTCATGAGATATTTATAATTCATGAGATATTTATAATTCATGAGTCTTGTTCTTTTATAAAAAAAAGGGATTGAATAATTATTTCATCCCTGTAATATTTTGAGTTGTATTATACTAAAAAAATAATACGCATTGAATTAATATGAAATAATAAAAGACCTGCATAGGGGTCTTGAAAAAATGTCAAAAGACCTGCACGAGATCCTGGAAAAATTTTAAAAGTGTTGGGCTTGGGACATGTGCCCGATCCTATGGAGATGCTACTCAGCAAGGCGTTGAGCGTGTGCCCGTTACCAAAAAATAATTTGGTCTAAGTGTTATACCTGGACTCAATGGAAGCTGGATATACATTAAATATTCAAAATTAATTGGGTTAGGCGTTATATCCGAACCCAATAATAGATGCTGTCACACCTAACACCCAAAACAAAAACAAAAAACTTGGTTGTACCAGCACTCCAAACACCTGGATGCAATTAATTCAGGTAATAGTTTGGGCTCGTTTTTCTTGGCAGAGGTTTTTGATCCCAGTTAAATTTGTTCACCAGTTTGATAATTATATTGTTAAAGAAACATTTTGGCAAGAAATACATTAATGTATTGGTATTGTATCAAACACAAAAGCATTAATAACTCTAATGTCATGGATGCATGGAGTACTGAGGGAGCTGTCGTAGGACACAAGTAATCACATCAGTTCTTGTTATTGAAAATATACGTGTATGCGTTGACGTTGGATTCGTTTAACTTTTAGTGTGAAAAGGAAATGAAAAAAAGTTTCATCGGATAGAATGTGTCATTTTCTATTTGCACGTCCAATGTCAAATCAAGATCTGGACTTTTGGCGTTCGTTGTCCTTTGGGCAACGTGAAACGAAAATGTGGGGACAAAATTCCTCTAATTAATTATTAAGTGCAGGCTCGCTGCAAGTCACATCCTGTGCCTAACGTTCGGTAATACTCCTCATCAAAATCTTGTATGCTAGCTGCAGTTATGGAAACGCATTGCCCACGGTAACACGCATGAAACTCCTCGACGTGGAAAGCCTGTCCGGTCTTTGCTGGAGATACAAATTTTGTGGGATGGCGTGTCCTGTCCATGATCGGGGGGAAAAAATTTCTGTCACAGTGGGTGATATGAAAAATGATTCATTTTGTAGCAAGTTCTTATGAGATTTGTTCGTCCATGAGCAGTGTTTAGCATATGTCCATTTAGACCATGTCAGCAAGATGTGTTAATCGGTTAATTAACTTTTGTGCAGAACTTTAGCTGTCTGTACATATTTCTCTTATGAGCATCTATTTAAATCTTGTTCTTATCTCTGATAGTCGAATAATTATTTACTTTTGTCAGCAATAAATAAAGTTCTGGGCATATAGGGTTGGAAGCAAAGAAAGCTTCTGATTGCATTTTAATCTCTACTGATTGCCAAGTTTTCGTTGTTAAACATAACATCTGTTGCAACTTGATCAGATTGGATTGACATCTCCAACAGTTTTGGGAAGAAACACGCGCACCACTTTCATGGTAATGGAGTTCTAACCAAGACGATTTGGAGAAAAAACAACAAGAAGAATTAGTGATGATAGAAAGATTCTTCCCCAAATCATTTCCTGAAAAATATTCTATCATTTTATATAAGGTGTCCACCCATTCAACGTACGTATGAAACTTTTCAGAAAGTCATTTCTGGAAAAATAATAGGTTAAAATAGCATTACTAGTCTAAATTATAAGGGATGCTTCCACAGGTTACTTCAAGTAAAATTCCCCATGGGAAAAAAAATCCGAGCGGCATGATGTATGCACGAGGCTGCTCAGTAGGAACACAATATGACAAAAGGATCCTCTACTGGTTAATGAATAATTTTATATTAATTTTCCAATATGAACTTGGAGGTTTCTGGCCTAAATTTATCATGTGTTTAGAAGAAGACCATCATCTGTTTTCTAGGCTTGGCTGCTCAACCAAAGCTTGCATTAGATTCCAAATAACTAACTAATCATGTAACGACAAAAGAATATGATCAAACTGCAAAGATTAAGCTGATTTGATGACTTTTAACTGATATTAATAAACTGGGCGGCAGAAGAACCAGAAAACACAGTACTGAAATCTGGTGAAGCAAAACAGAGATAAGCCACCTTGCGTGAACTTTTAAGATCCCATGTTTACAAACCCTCCTACTCTGTTAAATTTTAGATGCGGATAACCTATTGCCCACTTACCTGACCTTGAGGGGTGGACGGTTAAACCAGTCAGGACGTTATGGAGATTCTTTGGGGAAATAAAAAAGATAAAGATAGAAAATGCAGTCAGAATTTTTATTTGTGTTCAAAGCTTTTAGTCATTGTATTCCCCTCCAAGGCATTTTCAGACTAAGGTGGCAAGTGATTCTGAGTTGGTAAATACTAAACAGCGAGCTAAATGAATGGCTTTCTTTTACCAGCATAACCAGGAGGAACTGTACTGTTGACCTCTGCTATGAATTTTTCAGTTGGTTTTCTGAGGTTCAAAAGGTTGCTCCTGGCATAGTCCAGCATGGTACAAGCATGCATGCCTATGCTTGGACGTCGCGATTGAGTTTCCGATGGTATATTCCAATTTGCCATCCAGTGGGTACGGTCATAAATTTTGTATGGATTCCAGCAAAACAAGGAGTTGAGGTGTGTATTTATCGTTTGGCATTTCTTTACACCATGCTTGTTTCTGTGGAACTAGGCGGGTGATGGACAAGAAGGAATGGTAACATGTGATGCTCGAGCTCAAGGAAAGAAGACAGGTCTCAAGGTTCACAATTTTTCTATCTCCCCAAATAGAAAATTTTGCAAAGGGGAAGGTAATTATTTGTTTATTTGCTTTTACCTTTCATTTGTTTCTTCTCTCATTTCTCCATCCAGCCTAAAAAGACAAAATTGGATTCCATATTTTATTCTCCATGCTTATCCAACACTGGATATGAAAAGGGAATTCAAAAGCTGATTCCGACTCTTTGTTCTCTTTCAACCTTTCCTCCTCAATTTCATCGTCCTAACCATACGTAGGTATGGTGTGTAAATGTGCATGAAAGCAGGACATATACAGCTGGCAGCTGGCGATCCCTATCCAGTTCCCTTGTGCCTCGGGGGAACTCGATATTGAAGTTGACAAGCGTTATGGTTCTAAAAGCTCCTAAAGAATCATCAAGCCAGCAAATATAAAAAGCGATGTCCATACATCAACAACTGGATGCATAGTTCCTAAAATCCAGGATTATGTAATAAGTATACCTTCAAATTTGTAAGTTTGGATGCTGGTATGCTACTCTGGATGAAAATTGTGTGGGAAGTGTAGAAGAATCAATGCACGAACTTCAAGATTCCCATACCATAAGGTAAAGGCGAAATAACCAAGTTATTCAAGATGCAAACATCAGAATTTCTACCTGTCAGTAAGAACAATTAGACATTTTCATGAACAATTAGTTTAAAGTTTGACGTTTTCCTGGAACAATGATTTGTCCCTTGATTTTCATAGTTACACACATGGCAATTAAGAAAAAATCACAGTATAATTGAAGTGAAAAAATTGTATGAAGAGAAAAATGTACCTGGAGAGCAAAATTAGCACCACTCTATAGGAAGCTTCCTCAATTTACTCATATACATTGAAGATTAATGGAAAAACTTCAAATGAAAGCAAAAGTCTTAAAAATGCTGGTTTTGTGTATACTTGTTATTGGTGCTTTTGGGACACGGCAGCATTCTATGTCAAAGACGATCCTAATTGATGCATCAGAGGATATACAGGGCTAAATTCCTTGTCTCCTCTTGATCTAATCTTCGCGGCATAATCATCTAAAGTTGCTTTGATACCTTTCCAAATCTGATCCTCCCCTTGAGAATCCAGCCACAGTGAATACTGCAGAGGTGTAAGCCTGTTCCTTTGCAGTGGTGACTCCAATTCATCAGGGCCTCGGGTGTAAAGGTGGTGAAGTACAACACTT
Source organism: Populus x sibirica (assembly GCA_019202695.1). Lineage (NCBI taxonomy): Eukaryota > Viridiplantae > Streptophyta > Magnoliopsida > Malpighiales > Salicaceae > Populus > Populus x sibirica. Next base: position 774,911 of record JAGMVL010002251.1, read on the forward strand.
GGTGGCAGATCTTGAAGGAGAGGAGATCCTCCCAACTGAGATGTCTCCAGGAAAATAAGGGGCCGGAATGCTCTGAGTGCCCGGTACGGTGGTCCAAGTTGTTCTACTGGGAACAAACTCTGGCCTACAGTTAACTCCAGCTCAGCCATGTCTCTAGCCATCCTCAGTTTCCCTGATTCTGAAAGGGGTCGTACAAGAGATGCATGTCTGATAAAGAATATCAAAACCCGTGATGCCATACTTCTCACAAGCTGGGTGCATATAGTTTCTGTCCCTGCTATTGTAGCCCTTGCTAAAGGTAAGAGCCTTGACAAAAACTCAGTGCGAAAGTGAAGAATGCACTTCTGCAAATCCTCCATGTAAGGTGAAGCATTGTTGTCCATTGCAGCATCCATACCATGAGCACCAAAGTTGTGATCGTGAATTTGCAGGATGCATGTCTCAAGACGGTCAATCATTGCTTTGAACAGGGGTGTCACTGAGTCACGAGCTACTCCATATATTGCACCCAGAGAAGGAGACAACACATCCGCAGCGAGAAAGGGCATCCCAGCAATCATAGATGATATCCGCGTATGGATTTCTTGTAAATGCTGGCACAAAGCAAAGTTCTTGACTTGTGCGGCAGTTGCAGGACCTGTAATTTGGCGTGCCTCATGACCAGCAGATATCTGAAATTTCAGTGCAGTTTTTTTATATATGAAAGGAATTCTCCTCTATAAAAAATCATGAGAAAACTAACCCTTCAGAGAATCCAATTACATCCACTTTGGAAAATCTTCTTGCTATATATTATTTTTATAAAGGCCTAGCCACAGAAGGAGATCCATGACATGGTCCAGCAACATGATCAAATGAAAACACGAGTGAAAGAAGTTTGCAGCATACAAGTTACTCTGTCCTCAAGTTCCAACATTGGGAATTTATCATAATCAAACAGAAAACACCGCAAGATATGAAGAAACCACTAGTGTTAAATAACCAGATTTGGATAGCATACTAACTAAAACTATGAGCATGAAAACTAGTAAATATGACTGTACCAGGAATTAACCATTTGTTCAACCTTTGAGTAAAAGGACAATTACAAGTAACAAGTAACAATCTAACACAACAGATAAAAGAATGATGATTTTATGAGAAAGTCTTAATCAGAAGACCAAACTACACAAACACAACATGAAAAATTGATCAACCATCAGATTGGGGCCATGATCGGAATCCACAGTGGACTCCGAGATGTGATAGCATTTCTTGAAGTTGTGCTCTTGTAGTTCGGTCTATGTTGTTTAGCATTGTGCTACTTTTACAAGAACATATCACCTATAAGTTTATTTAAGAAAAAGGGAAAAAGAAGGAAAGAAAACATCAAATTACTGGATTGAGTAAACGCTCAAGCAAGATATGAAGTTGGATTTTTATGTATCATAGAGGGAACGATGCCACTTATATAAGCATGTTATACCAGAAAATTAAGAGCACTTGACAGAGAAACCTGAGCCAACAAACCAAATTACTGTTTGTTTTACAAAATTACCTGGTATTCAGTTCGTCCTGCAAGCAGGAGCAAAACCTTGCCAATTTCACGCAATACAAGAAGAGTCAAATGCCCATCCAATTGAACTGCTTCAACCTCTTCCTGGATACGGGAGAGAATTCTTGAGACTTGTTCTTTGGAAGGAACACTTCCACGGCTGGAAACTGGGAAAACAGTGTTCACAAGATCTGAAAGGCGACTTAAGCACAGAGCCAGAAAAGATGTCTGGAATATTTCAATGGCAGCAGCCATCTGTTCCTTTCCTTCCAAAGTTATAGCTGGTAAAACCCCTTTGACATCTGTATCACGTGAGATTCTTTCAAGTAGATTCTCTATCAAGGAGAGGAGTTTAGGATAGCCCATGGTAAATATCTCCTTAACAAAACTTGATGCAGTGAAAGCAGACTTCATTTGGCTTGCAAAAGCCTTCACAAGTGCCTCCCAAACTCGGTCTGTTAGCATGGGATCACCATCCTACAAGAATATCAGCTTATTGTTAGCATAGAAAGAGAGGAAAAGTAAAGCGGCAGAAAATCAAGTAGCAATCGTAGGTACACATCCGCAGAAATAACCCCGCCCCCCACCCAAAAAAAAGCGTAAGCATGAGAATTTTTCTTTCTTGAATTTGTTTATGGTCCAGGAAAGCAACCAAAACACAGGAAACCATCAACAACGACTTGAACTACTCAGGAAGCTTTTATATGGAATGAGCCAGGAAACAAAGCACATAAAATTGCTAAATTTATTATTGAAAAACACCAAGAAAAATAAACGAGTTTTGACTATAGATTCTAATCCACTGAATTGCTAGATCAAGTGGGATGGTCCGTAGCTTCACATGATTTGGATCTGTCCATTATAGGCCTACTACCTCCATGCAATAGCATTTCTTTCTAGATATCAGATTGTGCTAACTTGCTATCCAAGAACATTTAGTTCTGTTATATTCAAAAGTAGAAGATCAAAAACTTCGTTTAATGGTACAAAGATATACACAGGTTATTACATTACAAACTAGTGCTATCAACTTCTAGTACAGGATCAACCCAAAACAGATGAATAACTAACCGCGTTACAAGACCTAAACACTACAAACCAACTAAAACTCTGGTTAGCAGTTCACACGACAAAAGGTACCACATTCCAAAACCGAGGTGTATGCATTCATATAAAAGCAGCAAACAAACCGAAACATTATGAAAACTAAAATAAATCCTTCTCACCTTAATAACCTCATCAAGCAACAAAACATGGGTAAATGGATCCCTCTTCTTGGACAACACTCTCTGCAAATGCCAAATAGCAACAACAATAGAATGCAATCTATCCATACAATTCCCCATTCTCTGCCAGAGTCCCTCCCTTGCTTTCGCCCCTCCTCCAATGTGTGGAGTCCCACTCCCTCTTATCCCTCCTGGACCAAAACCACCACCACCACTCGTAGAAATAGCCTTCATATCCAATGCCAAACCCACACTCTTTACTCCCATTCCCCTATACTTATTCACCAATTGCTCCACGGTCAGCTTCAACTCTCCTAAATTATAGAAAACTTGCAACCCAGTTCCCACTTCTGCCTGATTCAATCCTTCCATTCCTCTCTCTAATACTTTCATTGCTTCGCTTCGCAGTTTTTCCCCAGTTTCTTTAACCCAACTGAGCTCTTCATCAACCACATCGATTTCACTCAAATCAAACTCATCACACATTGTCAAGATCTCGCGATGCAATTGCGCCGCCTTGGCAAGATCCAATTTTTCAGGCTCTGATTCTGATGCAGATATTAAATCTCGAAGCTTTTTCGACGACCTCAGCGCGCGAGTCGTGTGCTGTAACGCTTGGATGGTTCGATGCAAGTTGGAGAGCTGAATAGTTTTTGGCTGAATAGAATTATGGGGATCAGAAAGCTCGGATCGAACGCGGCGGACGGAGGACTGGATAGAGGAGACGGCGGATCGGAGGGTGGAGAGGGAGAGTTCGGCGTCTTTAAGGGAGGAGAGTTGGTGGAGGAGGTGGGAATGGCGGGAAAGGACTTCGGAACGGAGTTGGGATTCGAGGAGGCGAATGGCATGGTGGAGTTGTTCGGCGGTGGAAGCAGGGGAACCGGAGGAGAGGGCAGCGGAGGAGAAGGAACTGGATGAGAAGGAGGAGGAGAGGAATGGGAAGAGAATTGGGTCTTTGGCGAGAGAGTCTAAAGGGGAAGGTGATGGGTTTGTGGCGGTTGAGAATGGTGGAGGAGGAGAGGACGAAGAAGGGGTTTTGAAAGTGGAGAGGCGATGAAGGGGGGAAGAAGAGGAAGAATGTGAAGGAGAAGCGGTGGTGTTTATCGAGGGGAGTTGGGATCTTTGAAGTGTTGCTGCTGGTGATGCCATTTTTCTTTTCTTTATGGTTTGGTTTCGATTTGATTTCAGGGGGGTAGAGAGCATTTCTTCTGGTGGCAGTCGGAAGTCGGAACTAGACATGAGCTACACCCGAAGAAACAAAAAATAGAAGAGGACAATTTGATCCCTCAGGTATTACCTGTGTCTTAATTGAGTCCTGAGTAATTTTAAATTCGGCCTATATTAAGCATACTTGTATTAATTTGTTGAGTTAATAATATTTTTGGTGCATAATTTTTCTATTGAAGTATACTAACTTTTATTTTGTTTATCTAAATAAATAAATTTTTAATTTTTTTCTAATCAAATATTTATGTTAGATTTTATTTTTTTATTAACGTAGATGTCCGGGCCAGCTTGCGTGTACCTCGATTAATCTATAGACTTTGAAGTTAACGACTATATAAGTTTTTAGTGACCATCATATTAACAATTACAAGACTCAAATTTAAAATTACAGAAAAAAATCTAATTTCAAGTTATTATCGCTAATTATTATATTTATTTTTTTAATTTAATATGGATGTCCAAGCTGGCTACCTATTATATTAATTATACGATAAGTGGTCGCCATGTGCACGTGAAGATTTTACTTTATTCTCAATTGAGTCTGGGTGCTTTATTCCTCTTCTTTTTCTACTTTTATTTTTTTTCAAATATTTGTATTTTCAGTTTTTTATTAGTTGAGTGTTTTTAAATTTAAAGGCTAACAAATTTTTGATCAAGTTAAATATAATTTAAAAAACAGTGACAGTAATTTAACAGAAATACTTGATTACAAAAATTTTTTTGAAAATCTACACACTCAAATAGCAAAAATAAATGTTGATATACTCAAATAAAAAAAATAAAAAAGTTTGCATACCGAAAATATCATTAACTCTTAATTTTACGGAAAAGGTGAATACAGATTTAGAATTTCAGATCAAGGGAAGAAAGAACGAATGGATAGAGAAAACAACGAGCTAGTCATTGATTACTCATATGTGGCAGCCACAGCAGAGATAGAAGAAGCAGAGAGTGGAAACAAGAACAGCAGCTTCAGCTACATACAGAACCTTGAAGACCAAATTGTCTATTATGTTTAAGTGAAAATCAAGACCACGTTTCCATTTGATACCAGAGAATTTCCATGGATACAACCGATCCTTCCCCGTCATCACCTTCTTCGATGGCATGTCTTGGGGTTGCAAATATAGTAAGTTAACCTAGATTGATCTATATAATATTGTCTTAAATTTTTTCTTTTTTAAAAAAATATACGTCTTGATTTCTTTAGTCAAACCATGTTTTTATTAATTATCTAGATTACCTTTAAAATTATGAAGTCAACTAAGTCACATCAAATTAAACCTTATATAATTTTAAAAAACCCACTAAAAAACAGGTTAGAAACTCCCATATATTTTTTCAGGTTTAGAAATTTTTTTGATCCAAATCATAGCGTAGCGCGACTCATTTATCTAGTAATAACTAAATGCAAAAGCATGTTTGTAAGTAAAACCATGAATCTCAATTTAGTTAGTGATATATTACTCCATCATCAATTAAATCCCTTGCTTATTTTATTTTATCAATTTTACCCTTGTTGTAATTAAAAAATATGTTGAATGGTGATAATTTCATAAAAAAATAAACCAACTTGGATTAACCTGTTAAACTAACAACATGAATCACAAGATTATGATAATTTCATAAAAAAACAAATAAAAAAATAGCAAAGCTCAATTTTTAATAGATTCAATGTTGAATGTCGAAATCAATAAAAAAAAAACTAAACCCATGAGACCGGGATAGCTCTATGAAAAGAAAATTAAAAAAACTACGAAGCTCAATTCCCAAACAACTTAATATTAAAGGATGAAATTGATAAAAAAAAAAAAAAAAAAGAAGAAGATTGAGTTGTTGGAGGGTGAAAAAAAAAAAATAAATTAAAAAATAATTTGAGTCAACTTGGGTTAATCTGCCGAGTTTACGACTCGAATCATGAAATCGGAATAACCTCATTAAAAGTAAATTGAAAAAAATTATGAAGTCTAGTTAAAAAAAATACTCAATTAAGAATGACACAAAATGAATAGGGTTAACTCGAGCAACCTGTTAAACCCACGATTCGGGTCATGATATCGGGATAATCATATGAAAAGAAAAAAATTATGAAGTTCAATTTTCAATCAATCCAGTGTTAAAGGATGAAATCGAAAAAAAAATCTACTAGAAAAAAGTGGCTCAAAAAATTGACTTGAGTTAACCAAAATTGACATGTTAAAACTATGATATGAGTTATAAAATTGAGATAAATTAAAAAAAACAACAAAAAATACAAAATCTCACTTACAATAAATCCAATATTGAAGGTTGAAATCAATAAAAAATAAACTAAATTTATAGGATTAGTACATGACCTAATAAAAATATTATAAAAACAAATTATAAAATATAATTCTTAAAATAATTTAATAGTAAATAATAAATTTAAAAAACAAAATAAAAACAAAAATCAGGAAGAAGGGTACATTCAGAAAACAAAAAAAAAAAACTATTATTATAATGAATAGTATTTTGTGTGATTCCTCGTAACCACAAACATTAAAGACAAACTCTCTATGTAGAAACTAAGAAATCCGAGAGGCCCTGATTTTCTTTTCCCCTCTAGGATTCCTGTTGACGCGTGGCCTCTTATCACACGTCCTTATTACATACATGGCCTCTTCGAGTCAACAAGACAATAATAGATGCCAAATGCCCCGAGTCATTTTCACTCTTCTTCTGCCAAAAACTTGAATCGATGTACCTCAAACTTCTGTGCATTGTCAAAGCAGTCATTATTGACATTAATTATATTAAGGGTTGACTATTTTCAGGTTTCGAGTGTTTTATTTATTTATCACGAGTGGCTGTAGCACCTGGCAGCAGATTTTCGAAGCCTCGGAGGAAGAAACTCGTTGCACCACGAGAAAGATGGTGAAAGGAAGCCAACGTTTTGCATGTACTCGAAGAAAATGAAGATCTGCATTTTCATCTTCCACGTACCTTTCTACTACATACATGCATCTCATGGACACGTTCATCTGCCCTGTGCTTGGCTTCTTGTAATTAATCCACGGTAGCTGTTCACGACACCAACTAGGACCGTATATACATTAAAAGCAAAAGACAGCTATGGATTTTGACGAAAGTTTGAGACCTTGAAAAATCACAGGCGAGAGAGAGAGAGAGAGAGAGAGAGAGACAACAAGGTACTGCTACTTTCTCGAGTCTGATTTGAGCAGAGTTATCGAGATGGGCAGTGACGGACACCGCGTCCAAAGCAAGGACAAAAAAAATCGAGAGATTGGACGACTGGTTGCATCTTTTGCTTTTCTTTTAGTCATCGCTGCCGAGGAAGGGTCAATGTTACCTTTGCTAAATATTTTGAACAACTGGTAATCAACGATGCAGATTTTGCAAGCAATCTCTATCTGTACCATTATTTTTGGAGCAAAGCTTGTCGGCAGAACTTGACCCGTGGACATCACTTCGGAGCATAACTTGTTCTCAGTAAGTTTTACCCTGTTTTTTTAATAAAATTTGAATTTTTTATTTTTTTAAAATAAAAAATTTAATATTTTTGAATTGTTATGATGGGTTATATTAAAAATAAAATATAAAAAATAAAAAAAATATTTTAAAAAATAATGATGAAGTAGAGCTAGGCAAGCAAAAATTTTAAAAAACATTTTAAAAAACTTGAAAGAACCACCAAAAAGAGAGAACCATTTCTCAGCAGCAGCGAAGCCAGGCTAGGTAAGCAACTAATAGAGCATGCCAGAGGTCAAACCCAAAAACAGGAGGAGCAAATCAACAGATTACAGATCCTCTGTCGTTGTCTCTCCGTACACCTCATTATCATCGTTTCCTAGGTACTTACTTCCCATATAAAACCCGCTCTCAAAAATTAACAACACAACCCTTTATTTCCTTGTATCTCTCCTTAGCTCTTCCTCTCCTAGGTTTCCCCTCCTGCTGCGAGATTCCCTCCAGTTGCTCTAAATAAAATTAAAAACAAAGAATGAATATAAAATCAAACTGCTCCCCGTTGGACCTGCTTATTGTTAATATAGCACTTGCTTGCATCGATGGTGCTCTTGCTTGTATTGCATTTTCTCAGGTTTGTTTTCCCTTTTCTTCTTCTTCTTCTTCTTCTTCTTCTTTGTGCATACCCTTTTGGTCTGTGTTATTATTGATGGCATTGGAATTCACAATCTGAGCTTCTTTGATAACTGAAACAAGTAGTAATGATGGGTTATTGATTCTGTTTGATTGAATGTACTTTGAATTAGGTTTGGATTGAATAAGGGAAAATGGGAGATTTTGCGTCGTGTTGGAATTTGAGGGATAAATTAAAAAAAAAAAGATTTTGGTATCGGAATATATTGTTTTTCTTTCAAGATTCCCAATTCGTGATTCTTTAGATTCTGGGCAAATAGATACCAGTCAAAAGAAAATGTTGGAGTGGAGCTATGTTCACCAAGGTTTTTTTTTTTCTTGGAAAAAAACGAGAGTGCATTTAAATGCTGGAAATTGTTCTTGAATACATGATTTTGAATGGCCAGAAATTTATCCAACGAAAGTTGCAGTTTGGATATGTGTGAGGACTATGCAGTGTCTACTTCCTTGGTAGGCAATCTATAGACCTGACATACTCACTAAAACTAATGAAGGGATTCGATCCGCGCTGGGATTTTTCCAAAATGGCACTCTAACTAGGCAAAATGTGTACATTAGATTTATCTCCGTTATTAGTCTGAGCATGGTGTGTAATGGCATAATATGCTCTTGCACATACTTTGTATAAAATCCCATTATATGTTATGTTTGTTATTTCCCCCCCTTTTATTTTATTCTATTTGTTCTGACATGTTATAGCTATTTACCAGTTTACAAGGATCCATCTGCGAAATCAACAAACTGGATGGACACGCCAGAAAGTAAGCCCTATTTCCTTGCATTATGCTGAATCCATTTCTGTGAGGCAACCCTAAAAAATATTGCATATCATTTTCTTCTCCCTTTTCTGGATTTTCACCTCATGCCATGGCAGCCATCAGAGGGTTCTCTGCTACAGGAAGCTTCAAGCCATTTTTTCTTATGAAAGTGAATGCAAAACTTGTTATTTTGTTATCATTTAGTGTGACTCATAAAGGATACTCATTTGGTGGCGGAAGTGTTAATTGCAGGTACTCCATCTCATGGTTGCCTCTTGCAACTTGGGTAAGTCTGAGGCATTACGGTTCAAACAGTGAAGATTTTTCTTTATCTTGGTATAGTGTTAAGTACAACGATGCCTCTGAATTCATGTTTTGTAAATCATGGTCATTTTAGCAATGGATTAATACGTGGAACAACAAGATTCATAAAAAAAGTAAGACGCCGCACCCCTCTACATTTATTGTCAATCATTTCAAAAGCCAGATGATTCCTGGAAAGAATAGCATCCTTTGAGCAATTTCACCATATTGTACAAAGATTTGAGAGGGCCTGCATTTTCAACTCTTTTCTTTTTTCATGAGTTTGCAAATTTACTTTGAGCTTTCTTTTGAACTAAAATGATGTTTTAGCACAAGGTTTGGTCATGCTACCTTCTCTTCCTACACATTCCAACGAATATTGGAACTGATGCTTTTTTAAGTATGCTGTTTCATAACTTGTCTCTTTTTATTAATTGTATGAACCTAATCATGATAAAATGGAAAATCACATCCGTAGAAGGAAATGTGCAATATCTAGGCCATTTGGTCGAGTGCATGATTACTAATTATGTTGATTTTTGAAATGTTTCAATTAGCTTTTAACTGATTAGTTTCCTGAATATCTTGAAATTATTTTTTTGAGCACTTTTCCATCAAAACACCCTCGAGATTTCTGATTTTTCTTTTTAAAACCTTCTTTGAGGATTTTTCAACGGTTTTATACTTTGTCAGCAAAAGGGATCCCTTTGTCTCGGTGCTGAAATATGGAAGTATTAAGGTTTCGTGAACGAGTGCCTGATACTGTTCTGCAGAAATAAATTAATCTTCTGGATTTTGATTTCTATTCGGCAGGTTACTTCATCTACTTTATATCTACAGTTATTGCTACTTGTGATAGGTGGACCTGCTGGTCTCATGCATGTGGTTTTGTCCTCATGGGTAAGCTTTCCTCCAGGTTACTTTTACATGCAGTTTTATTCCCATCTATCCGAGTGGTCTTAAGAAACTTGTGAAATTTCATGCAGCATTTCCCAAAATTCTGTTCCTTGCAGCGTTTCTGCTTCTTCTATCTTTCTGGTAAGAGTAAGATTATTTAGGATCATTTAAAGCTTCATTCTTCTTTCTGGGCTAGGTTCTCTATTTTCACTTGCTTTATCTGTAAGATAATGTATTCAGTCTTCTTGGTTCTTGTTTGGAGATCAAAGATGACTTTGCCTTTGTCCAACTCTAAGAGAAGATCAAAAAGTATAATGACAATGGAGGACGGATTTACAGCAGAAAGAAATGCTTTGATGTGGCTGTAATTAATCACTGGAGCCTTGAAGAGGCGGTACTAATGTTATAGGAAGATATTATTTTCTAGGTGGTGGAAAAATACTGTAAGGCAACAAATACTTCTTTGGATGGTGTTTGATGGGTAGATTTGGTGGATCAGGGTCCTGTCTATTATGTTTTACAGGAATGTGTATGAGGAAGAGAGAAATAATGTTAAGAACAACAAAATTAGAGACTAATCAGATTAGGCAAATACATAAAACCTGGGAAATTGCAAACTGGTTCTTTCATGATAGACTGGGTCAGTTGCAATATGTCATTTCTGCTGAACTTCTTAGAACTTCCTCTTGTGATTAGTTGTTTATGTTCTGTAAAAAGAACATGCTGCTGTGGCTTGAACTGTGATGGAACAAAAACTCAATTTAGTTCACATATAGAACCAACTTCACCAAAAGCACGGATTTATTATGTTCTTGCTTTGGTTCCTTAAGCTGATTTCTATTAATTAATGTCAACATGATTATGTATTTTTGATCTTATAGTTTAATTCTGGGAAACTTTGGGCTTTGGACGTCTTAAAAGTTAAATCTACAGATAACATAGTAGGTCATAATGTTAACATTGCAGGAAAACTTGAAGTTCACGTGGTACCTTGCACATTATGAATTTGAATAATGACACTAGTGTACAAATGAATGTGAAGGTCATCTTCTTAGCATTTACCTCTATGAGACATTGTATCAAGAGTGGTATACTGTAATTTATGAGCTACATATATCTTTTTCATTGGTAATGATTTATAGGGTCGACCTTTGCCATCAGGCAAATGAAGAAGATGACGACGAAGAAGAAAATAGCTCTCAACAGCCTTTGTTGGAAAGTTCAAAGAATAAACCTGGTTCAACGAACACAGATAATTTCTGGAGTTGCTGCTCATTCCGAGGCATTCATGTTGGTGGTCGTCAGAAATTTGTTATCACAGTACGGGAAGTAGTTTTCGAGATTCTGTCATTTTTATGTTCATATTTCTTCTATTGATTCTGGAATATAATGGTTCTCTGTCTCTCTCTGATTATTTTTTTTTAAATAAAGGTTGTCGTGTTGATCTTTTTCTTAATGCTGTCGTTTGCTGTGATAATCTGGATTGGAGTGGGAAAGAATCCAATTTGTTCTTCAGTAGCTGCCCGGGTATTAAATTCATCTCTTCTTGCTTATATTGTTTAGATAACAGCACAGGAAAATATTATAGCTTTTCACTTTAAAGGATTTAATTGTTGGTTCTTTAAATCTTCTGGAAGTTGTGAATGAATTGTTCACTTCTGTGAATGACAGAAAAGCTGAAGTAAAATTATTAGTGACACACACACACACTTTTTAGCTTCAGAGCTACAAGTTATTGTTAATTACCTTAACATACTGTGCAGGTCTATGTAGATTTTTTGGCCTCTGCAATCCTCATATTGGGAGGGGCTTTAGGCTGCTATGGTAAGTAACTGAAATATTTTGCCATGTCAGCTAAATTTATTTGGAAATGCAATAGCATATTAAAATATATTACAGTTTGAGAAATATCCACCGTAAATGAAATGTGACGTTGTCATGTATACTTCTGCTCAGCAAAATATTCTACTGATAAATTGTCTACAATAGATTCTGGAAGAGTAAATGTTAAATCATTAAATAAGTTTACTGGTAAGCTCCTTAACAATGCTTTCATTTTTCTTATTTCCTTTTTGCGAGAGCCTAGTTTCTCTGTTGTATACATTATCGTGTCCATTTTTATGCTGATTTTGAGTTAAACCTTGTGTATGAATAATATGGTATTGCTTTCTAGAATCCACTTTTATCTTGCTTTCTCTCCTACTTCTTAACCAAATGACTGGATGGAAGGTAGATTTATTCAACTATTCTCTCCTTAAATAGAGGATACCAAAAACATTTAGTTAAAAGGAGGAACTTCCAGCAAATGCTTGTTCGTGGCTATTAGAATTCACATGTGTAGAAGGATCTCGGTCAATGAATAGCTCTATTTATGCAAAGTGAAGAAGAATTATTGTTGTATACATCTCCAATGAGGGTCTTGCATCGAGTATTTCTTTCCAGCCATCAGCCATGTAACTTTTCATGTTCACATCTTATTTTTTTATGCACATGTGTTCACATGTGCGGCTGCATAATGCACAAGTGCACCAGCACAACCATTTTATTTAGGTTAATCAAGAGTTGCCATGAATGCTCCAATTATTGTATTTAATAAATCACATGGAACTTTAGAGAATTGAACGTTAGTTGAAATAAATGGAATTTAAACCTTTAACTTATGTAGATTTTTCTCAAAAAAATTAAAATTAAGAAGAGGAAAACACTATAAAATAATCCCAGAATCTTGTGATAAAATATGGGTACAAAGTACAGGTGGACCATCAATGGTGACCATACCAGAACCCTCTCCCCAAGCTCCTTTATAATGAGGCCTGGATTTGCTCCTTAAGTACTGTGACTGTCTGCAACCATGAGTTGTTTACATTCATGCATGTGTTTAAAATTGCAACTTATGTGTCTCTTTTACTTAGAAACCGTCTTTGTATTTTACATGGCATGCTAACATGAATGGTTTCATGTGTTGTTAACTATATAAGTTCATTCTTCTTTCTCTGGACTATCTTTCACTGGTTGTTTTTCCAGGTCTTCTCCTATTTCTTAAATTGAGGAATGTAAGGTCTGAGACAGCTTCATCTGAGATGCGGAAGGTATTGTCTTTGTGATTTGCCTTCTGTTATAGTTTTTGTTCAAGATATTTCCTTACCATCTTAATGTCACCAATTATATTCTTATCCCTTTGAAGGTTATAATTTATAAAACATCTTGGCACTTCCTTCTTTGCAAACTGGAAAAACTTGATTGTGTTTAGATTTTGTAAGATTTTCCGTGATATGCAGGTTGCTGGTCTGGCAGTTGTCTCTGTTGTATGTTTTACGTCAAGTGCTGCAGTGGCTCTTCTTACAGATGTACCTGTAAGTGGTTGGTGGCTGTTATCAGTTCCTGCCTTGGAATGTACAATTTTTAATCTAATTTCCTTTGGCAGCTTCTATATGATTGGAGTATGGAGAATAAAAATGAAGCAAAAACACTAGTTCTTCTAGTTTTTTACTATTTTATAGGTACTTCCTCCACCTTGTTTATGTTTGCTCTTCAGCATACCAAAAGATTGCTTGTTTGATACAGTGAACTTTGACATGCTGTGAGCACCAAGTCCGTCTACTTGATTATCTAGCTCCATGTCTTCTAATACCAAACTTGATAGCAATAACTTGGGGCACCAAGGTTCAGATTAACTGAATGCCAAAAGGTGCTATCATGCCCTTGCTTTGAAACTAGAATTTACTTATGTTATGAATCTGTCACAAATGGAAGAAAGTTTGACAGTTGGAGAAGGGGGCCCAGCCTGGGATATTCATATGCATCATTATGATATTACACTACTGGGCGTGGGATGATATCAGTTTGATACATCCATGCCAAACATGTAGAATTAAAGATTTGACTTCACTAGCCAGGTTGGCTCCTTTGAGAGATACTTACCTTAATAACCAAAAAATTGAAGTAACCTATGGTTTGATAGGTTGTAATTGATAAAATCAATTTCATTGTATAATTCATTTAATGTCATTTACTTTTTCCTCAGTTCTTGATTTTAAGGGAGTAGGGTCTTAATTTTTTCAATTATGTAGGCAAAACTAACTTTTATTCAGCTGATTGGCATGTGTTATTGTAAATTTGTGAGCAACATGTCTATTATTGCTATAAGCTTGTTGTTTTCAGGTTCGTCGGTGCCCTCAGCCTTTGTATTATGGGCCATGAGAGAATTGCCAGCCCCAGTTACAATTACACAAGCACAATCAAGAGCAGTAACTTTTTTTTGTTATGGGGCAGATGGAACACAAAATCCTCGGCAATGGGTTGCTGCTACAACTTCAAATAATCAGGTTTCTACGTCTTTGGTATTTTTTTAAAAATAATTTCCTCAAGCCCATTTAGGTGTTGACTTCAAACAGCATTTCTGAGTTGGAAATTTGAAATTTTCAGAAAATTCAACTAGAAAATCCTTATTATGGCATATTGGACATTGGTTAGTAGGGGTGATCATTTTCGGTTCAGTTCGATTTTTACCTAAAAAATAACCAAACCGATTTTTTTTCTTTCAAAAAATCGAAACTGGTTCAAACCGACCGGTTTCGGTTCGGTTATTTTAGAACAAAAATCAAAACCCAACCGATTGGTTTCGGTTCGGTTTGGTTTTTTTATATTAAAAACCAAAAACTATATTGTTTTTTGGGGTTTTTTTTGTAATTTCTAATGGGTTTGGTTTCGGTCTGGCTCGGTTTTTTTCCGGTTTGGCTCAGTTATTAATTTCGGTTTGGTTTTTCGGTTTCAGGCTTATGAAACCGAATCGAACCAGTCAGCTTTTTTAACTATTCTAATCGGTTTTTTTTTCATGGTTCAGTTTTTTCGATTATTTATTTTCTAGTTTTCTTGGTTTAATTAGTTTTTTAATATTTTTCTCACCCCTGTTGATTAGGAATCCCAGTAATAGTGCCTAGCACTATTGCTTTAACTACCTAGGAGTCTGATAGAGAACAGGTGCCAAACACAAAAGTCAAGCGACAAACCTTGTGCATCGTCTTATATGATGATGTTGTAAAATATCTAAGCATGTCCTCCATTTAAAGCTAAAAGTCCACTCTAGGTGCTTGTACACCATAAGAGGGAAGTTTTTCCATCGAAGTGTCTATGAGTAGGCTTTGAATCGCCAAAACTTGGAATTTCATGTCGGGCACATCATAATAACAAGGAAGGTTTATTCTTTGTCACCCTCGTATTCCTTGCTTGCATCATGGTAATCTTGGTGCTTTTGCGATGAACTTGTGATTGCAGCAATTACTTTCCCATTTCATTTTACCTGTGCATGAAACTGAACCAAATATACTAAAAGTCTCTATCTGCGATTTCATTTCAGGTGTCAAAAGCAAGTCCAATATAAGCATCATTATCATATTCTGTGCTAAAGAATGCGGAAAGTATAGAAAGCTGTATTTGTTACGAGTGGAAGTCCAATTGTGCAATATGACGAGCCAGCAGCTTCCTTACTCTTCACGTTGAAATTACTGACACTCTTGGTTGGGTATCAAATTTTGACATCAATGATTGTACATAACTTTTAATATAGCAAGCGAGACTAACGTTTTGGTTAACGAGAATTTCCACTTTCTTACCATCTCCTTTGAAAACTCGCCATAGAAGGTCTCTATGAAAAGATTTTTGCTAATAGCTCAAGTAGATTTTTCCTCGTACACCTCGTACAATTGTATTGCTAGAATGGTTTGCAGGCTTTGTGATGCCTGGGTCGGCTCTGGTATCTTCCCAGGAACAGCTTTCTACATGGTGTTACGCCATTTTCTGTGAACACAAAAAAGTAAATAATCTCTATTGATAAATTAACCAATCTTCTACATTTATGGCTCTCTCTCCCTTGCCAGAATCATATAATAGTAGGATATATAAATTTAACAATGAGACGGTGACTCAATGGTTCAGTCCACGCATTCTCAAAATTTCATCAATAACTTTTGTACTTTTTCACTTGATCTTATAACTTCTTGGCCCATTGAATATTCAGCTTAATTGACCCCACTAGATGTCAGTCTCGCTGGGCAGAAAGGTTACATGTGCCTCCTGCAATTTCTCACTTTCTTGGTTTTGCTTCATTTTTTTATGAATTTCACAAGCACAAGATTAAGATTTCAAGCGGGAAAAAAAAGATATTGGGAAGGGGCAAGATGCTTAATGGAGCTAAATCAAGGATCAATGAATGATTTAAAGATAGCAAGAGGAGGAGGCTAAATCCAAGAAAATAAAGGAAAAGAAGGGCGGCTTCTTTCACTAATACACTCGTGTAAAGACTTCACCAAACAAAATTATATCGCGTTTTCGAGCCCAGAGAAAAATTATCCTCAGCATGCTTGTATAATGTTCGATTTTCCATATTTATATGAGGCCACAAATATCATAGATCGATCTTACATGATGAGGGAGATGAGCCAGAGTTTTGGAGTAAAAATTTAAAGCGTAAGGACTAAAAGTAACCATTCCAAAACGCCAAGGACTGGACCGCCAATAATTCTCTGCATTCTAAAATTCCTAACGTTCATTTTTTTTTATTTGAAAGTATATCGAATATTTTTTTATTTTTTAAAATTTATTTTCCATATTAACGCCTCACAAAACGATGAAACCCTCTCTCCCCGCCTTTAACAATTCCCGCCAGCATCCACTTTACTTACGAAAAGCAGATGGAACTGCTGTCTGTTCCTCATGAAACTCAAAAGAAAAAGAAGCACCGTCCTATAAAAATAACCTTTAAGTTCAATTCTTTTCTTGCCACCAGAGCAATCACCCACTCACTTTGCCCCACTCCAGACTCAAAGCATCAATCTTTCTGCTTCTGTCTCTCTCTACAAAAACAGAATGGCCTCTCTCGTTTTCACTACCTTCAAACAACCCAAACAACTCAAACAAGATACCGAAACTCAAAGAAACTCCCAAACCTGAAAGTATAACGCATTGTACGTCCTCGTTGATTGGCGATGGCGAGTTCGAGCGGGACCAAGAATAACGCAGGTCCGGCGCCGCGGTCGCTGTCTCGGAGAATGACGCGAGCACCGACGATGATGTTGGATCTTCCTGACGAGGATAACGCCTCCGTTGACAGTGAGCTTGTGCCGTCTTCTTTGGCCAGTATCGCTCCTATTCTTCGCGTTGCTAATGAGATTGAGAAGGACAATCCACGCGTCGCTTATCTCTGTACGTAACCTCCTCCACCTCTCCTTTGCATACCTCTTTCTTTCTTTCTTTTTTCCTCCTGGATAAACAATTCATTGCATAATGGCTTTTATATTTATCTATGTTTTTGTGCAAGCAGGTCGATTCCATGCATTTGAGAAAGCTCATAAGATGGATCAGACGTCGAGTGGACGTGGAGTTCGACAGTTCAAGACCTATCTGCTTCACAGGCTTGAGAGGGTATAATAACTGATTTTTTTTTTAGAAAAATATTTTGTTCAGGTTTCATTGCTGGGGATTTTAGGAATGATTGTGGTGTTCTTCTCGAATGAAATTTGTTTCTTATAGCTGTTTTCTTCTCTTTTCTTTGTTTCAAGTACCAATGAAGTGAATTTGTATAGCTGCATTGGTTGTGAATTTTCTTAGTATTCTCGATGAATTCCCTTTTGTTAATTTTAGCATTTTTGAACTTTTAACCGGCAGGCATATTCACTCCTCGGCAGCTGGTAAATTTATAAAAAACTTACAGCAGTATTCAAGATTATCTGATATACACTGTACATAATTTGTGTTCTGAAGTTCAAGATTCCAGTTGAATTTTGTTCATGTGCCAATCGGGATCATACTATCAATCTAGGAAAAGTTAGGCAGTTGTTTGATCACATATCCATAAAAAATAACTGAACTGCTTACCTGATGTTTTTATCCTACTTGTTTTAGGGTGCCTGAAGTTTTTAGTTCAACTGCTTTCCTGATTCTTAGTAAAAAAATAATTACCGTACTGCTGGCCTGTATCTCGAAGAAAGTCATTATGGCACTGCTTGCCTGACTTCTTGGAGCATTCTTGGCATACTAGCTGAAATTTGGTACGACTTATATAGCTAATCGGAACATTTTGGTTCAGATGCTCTTACAAAGTATTAGAAAATGCATGTATAGAGTCCTGTCTAATATTGTGTGGCGTTTGCATGATTCTGTTGGGCCTGAACATGAGTGGGACATTGCGCAATCTTACAATGAACTGGATATATGAAGGTCCAGTGTAGCATTATACAGCGTGTTGCTTTCTCACTAACCAACAGAAGCCTTATCGTTAGATGCGCTAACCATGAGAACAATTTGTATAATCCTGTTCATGATGCTCTGCAGCATAGATGGATTGCTATTTATGTGATTGTTTTCTACTCTGGCATTTCTTTGATTTTAAATTCTTGTTTGGTATCCCATTCTTGTCCAAATTCTTTCAATTGTAAAAAAATATATGTTCCGTAATTTATTTATTTTGTTCTCTTACTCTCCTGGGGATTGCTCTTGACTGGATATATTGCCAAAGTAAACTGTAGTTTCGTTAAGAAGGAAAAAGTTGGCCTTTTGAAAATCAAATAATTGAGGAACTGCATAACCGATTGATGGTTTAGCCTAATCACAGTTTCCTAAAATATTGTAATTGGTCATTAGGTAACCTGTTCAACACACACACACACACACATATATACATACATACATATATATTTCAATAACACTTTCAGATTGCAATAGTCCTTTTATGAAAAAAGAAGATATTATGATCAGATTGCTGTTCTCAGGAAATGATTTTAGACCTTTTAAATTTCCCTTTTTTTTAGGAAGAATTGGAAACAAAGTTTCAGCTGGCAAGAAATGATCCAAGAGAAATCCAGTTGTATTACCAAAGATTCTACGAGCAGAACATTAAAGATGCACAACATACAAAAAAACCGTGAGTCTTGATTAATTTTAAGGAGCTTACTTTCTTCTTTATTTTTTAGTCTAGTTGTTGTCTTGCCAAAGTTACTAAGCATTTATCATATCTTATTCTTTGTTTCTTGTCAACTCTTGCAGGGAAGAGATGGCTAAAATTCTTCGCATAGCTACAGTATTATATGATGTGCTGCAAACGGTGGTACCAACAGGAAAAGTTGACAATGAGGTTTGTTTTGATTGCTTTCAGCATCCTGACATGAGTTCTTAAGGTATATGTTTTAGGTGCTTAATCATGGATGTTAAATTGGTTTTATTGTCACAGACAAGGAAATATGCTGACGATGTTGAGAGGAAAAGGGGACAGTATGAACACTATAACATTCTTCCACTGTATGCTGCCGGGGTAAAACCAGCGATCATGGAACTTCCAGAGGTTGGATATATGTACTATATGTAATCTTGTTTTGCTTGTGCTAACCGCATTAATTATGAATGCCTGAAATTTATCATGGTCATCCTTGAAAATATAGATCAAAGCTGCACTTCATGCTCTACGTGATTTGGATAATCTTCCGATGCCCAGAATTACGCTGCCACATGTTTCCTCTGATGACTTGCCGAAGGAAAGTGTTAAATCTGTCAATGACATACTCGATTGGCTTTCATCCATTTTCGGGTTTCAGGTAACTTGCACCTTCAGTTCTATCTTTGCAATATGTTTTCGTATTTACATCTAAAATGTCATCAGTTTTGGGTCTTTAGTTTGTTAGCTCTACTAATCTGCATTTATAGCTTCTTCACGTTTAAGTTGCTTCAAGGACTCACAGACATGAATGCTTGGACCTTCGGGTTGCAGTTCACTATTATTCATATACTTTATTCCTTTTGAGAATTGGCAGCAGTATTGTTCTTCATGAAGCTAGGTGAATCTTATGTGGCAATGAGGAGATTGCACGAAAGTAATAAAGAAATTAGTGCATCTCTTTTTAATGCTCGTGGAGAAAAAATCAGAATGTTTCTAAAAAGAACATTTGGAAAAGAAAAGAACTCTCCCTCCCTCCTCCCCTCTCCTCCAAATCATCAAAATGAGGCTAACATTTGGAAAAACAAGATTAGTGTTGCGTGGATTTGACAATTTGTTTATCTTGTTAGATATCTAGTGTGGGTTCAGTAATACCTTTGAGCTGCCACAAAAACATCAGAGTTTTGATGGTTATAACGAAACTTGTGTGCCATGTTCATATAACCAAGTCAGCTTTATGCATAAAAGAATTCTGATTCAGTTATATTTCCTTATATTCTTATCTCATCTATAAAGTTCAACGAAACGAACATTAGTTTATCTAACTATATAATGCTTCTTTTTTTATCTTGTGGGGGATCAAAGCGAGGAAATGTGGCAAATCAGAGGGAGCACCTGATATTGCTACTAGCAAATATGGATGTTCGGAATAGGAGTCTTGATGATTATACTGCGGTAAAAGCTTGATCGCTTTCTTCTATTCTCTCTATAGAAGCTTTTTTGTTGACATCTTTATATCATTTTCTTTCAAAGATTGAATTAAAGCTTATTGCAGCTCAATAGTAGGACCATACAGAAATTGTTGGATAAGATTTTCAAGAATTATCGTTCATGGTGTAACTATTTGCGATGTAAATCAAATCTTAAGTAAGTTATTGTGCCACTGTGTCTTAAGTTAGATTTCAGTAGGTATGGTGTATTATTTCAGGTGGCTGAAGTTTTTTGATCTTGCAGGTTTCCTGAAAAGTCTGACACCCAACAGCTAAAGCTTATTTACATTGCACTCTATCTTCTTATATGGGGTGAAGCTTCAAATATACGATTCATGCCAGAATGCATTTGCTATATCTTCCACAAAGTACGTTTTTTATAAGACCTTTTCATGGACTACTGTCAAGTTTGAATTAAATAATATTAGCATGGCACACGCACACCCCCGCACACACACATGTTATTCGTTTCATTCAACATAACATCTTGTATAGGAATTATGATTCACATGTTCCAGCAGCATTGTAGGCCTTTGTTTTCCTGAAAGAGATAAATAAAATTTTAAATTAATTAAAGAAAGGCGCTGGGTATTTTTTTTTTAATGGAAAAGGTATGATCTTCAACAGAAAAGGAATCCTGAATAAGTAGAGCAAGGAAACTTTCTGTGGAGAACATAAAAGATTATAAGAAGAATTAAAAAAACAATGGCTTTCTAGTCTCATTTCATATCCACTAAAGAAACTCCTAAATGCCCCCAGATACATTGTACAACGAAGAAGCTAGGAAAATGATTGGTCCCACATTTATTATGTGAAAAAGGATTGATTTTTTCATACCACTGCAAATATTGCACATTTATACATAATTTTATAATCCTTTCTCCCCAAACCCACCAACTGCATAAAAAAAAAACTCTTCCATCTTGCTATTGTTGCTGATGCTCACCAGTGGTATCAGAAATTGTATTCTACATATCCCAAACCAGACAACAAAGTATCAAAAAAGGTCATGTGTCTACCCTTTATTAAGGCACATAAGAAAAGCATCATTTGAAAGTGCCTTACGAGGTCTTTTTACTTGTAATTAGTTGTTAGAATTATCTTAATCATCTACTATTGACCGAAATAAAGGTCTTAACCTTGGTTTCCAAATAGCAGAATCAATCTGTCTCTTTTGCTTGTTACGAGTTTTACAAAATCAGTTTACCAGAAGCATTTGTGCCAATTATGATAGCAGAATCATTGGAAATTAATCTTTGGCATATAATTCTCCTATCTTGGAAAAGCAAATGAAACATTCTTAGGCTGGTATCTGTTTAGCTTCCTACATAATGATTTTTTGATGTTCCATATCTGTTTTGTATGCGAGTGTAATGCTCTCCTTATTTCCCTATGTATAAGATGGCACATGAAGTCTATGGGATATTGTTTAGCAACGTGCATCCTGTTAGTGGGGAGACATATGAGACAGCAGCACCTGATGATGAAGCCTTTCTGAGGAATGTTATAACCCCAATCTATCAGGTTTTGCGCAAGGTATTTTTTAACTCAATTTTTTGCTTATTTTTTAACCTTCAATTACATGTTACATCTGGAAAATAATTTCATTTCCTTAAAAAGGAAGCAAGGAGAAACAAAGGAGGCAAGGCTAGCCATTCAAAATGGAGAAATTATGATGATTTGAATGAGTACTTCTGGTGAGATCCTTTGAAGAGTAAGTTTTGTTCCCACATTTAGTCAAGATTACTGACAGTCAACTTTTTTCATCTTTTAGGTCTGATAGGTGTCTTAAATTAAATTGGCCAATGGACCTTAAAGCAGATTTTTTTGTTCATTCTGACGAGATTCCACGTGCAAATGAGGTATCTCTCTCTTCTATTCCCCTCCCCACAAAACCAAAAGAAGAGGTTAAGGCATCAGAAAATATTCCGGACTCCAGTGTGTTGTAGGCTTTTACTTAAGCATGTGAACAACTGTGCTTCACAAAAATGAGAAATTACGGAGCACAGTGTTTGTCATCAACTTTTTCTCGCGGATCTTTAAATTCATCACCATTTTTGAAACATCTTTCAACTGGTTTGTTTTTTATTCCTCTAAAACGTGATGTAATGATGTTTTTTAAGCCATCGATAATTATGTTAGTCTCTAATGTTGAAGAATCAACATGAAGAACTGTGTAGGCGTATTATTAGAGGTGCCTAAAAATACACAATAGCTTTGGTGGAAGAGAACGAAATGGAGGTGAGACGTAACGAGCACATGGATGACATGCAGAGAGCAATGAAGGTGAAGGGTAAGGGAAAGATCAATGTGTGGTTCACAGTGATAAAGAAGTAAACTCTTTTAAGAAAATTTTTGAAAAAACTCCAGGTAATGTACGTGTACTCTTACAAAAAACCCGCGTTTATGACGAGATTCAGCATAGAGCTAGAAGGAAGGGTTTCTACACTTGGAGGGTGTGGAGGGAATCAACTTCGTTGGGGCTTTGGTAGGCGTGGCTGTAAATACTGGTATGCCTACCAAATCCCCAACGAAGTTGATTCCTTTCACACCCTCCAAGTGCAGAAGCTCTTCCACCTAACTCTACACTAAATCTCATCATAAACGTTGGTTTTCAGTAAGAGCATACCTACACCACCACGGAGCTTTTTCAAAAACTTTCTCAAGAGGGTTTACTTCTTCATTGCTGTGAACCAGCACACTGGTCTTCCCTTTACCTCAATTGCTCTCCGCATGTCATCCATGTGCTCATTAAGTCTCACCTCCACTTCGTTCTCTTCCACCGAAGCTATCGTGTATTTCGGGCACCTCTAATAATACACCTACATAGTTTTTCATGTTGATTCTTCTCCGATTCCGCCAACATACTCATACTTTGTTGTAATTTTATGTGTTCCCTTGGGGAGTGGTTTATCATGCATTTCTTCCAAGTATTTTTTGTTGAAGTTTTTGTGCTTCTTGCAGAGACCTAACCAAAGCACTGGAAAGAGGAAGCCTAAAACTAATTTTGTTGAAGTCCGCACGTTTTGGCACCTCTTTAGAAGTTTTGATCGAATGTGGATATTTCTTATATTGGCTTTGCAGGTGGCCTAAAATGTTTTGAGTTAATGCGTTCAATCAATTTTTTCTGCTAGGAATCAACTGAATATGAACTTGTTTTCCAGGCTATGATAATTGTTGCTTGGAGTCCTTCTGGATCTATTATAGCCTTTTTCGATGAGGATGTCTTCAAAAGTGTTTTGAGCATCTTTATTACTTCGCATTCCTTAATCTTCTGCAAGGTATTGGTGAAATTCTCAAAAAATAAAAAAATTCCTTTCCAGAAAAGATTGTTTTTTGTTATTTTAATTTTTATTGCTTTTATTCCATTGGAAAGGAAAAACTTTGCTTGCCTTATTTTCAAGCGAATTAGCAGTTCTTGTGGAATGTGGACATCAACCAAATGAAAGAAATCCTTAAGGCAATTTCTAAAGTTATATGAAACCTTAACATGAATTTTAAAGTTTTCCACATGTCTATATCCTGCAATGGTTGTGTTGTAGATTGAGCAACATTTCTGGTTTTCCCTTGACATTTTCACCTTTCTTTTGCAGCTTTTCTGGATATAATTCTGAGTCTTAATGCATGGAGGAGCTTAAAAGCCACACAAATACTGCGGTATCTTCTGAAATTTGTTGTGGCTGCTGCATGGGCTGTGGTTCTGCCAATTGGTTATTCAAGCTCTGTGTTGAATCCAACGGGACTTGTAAAGCTCTTTAGCACTGGTCTATGGATTGGCGAGAACCGGTCATTTTATACCTATGCCATTGCAATTTATTTGATACCCAATATACTGGCTGCCATATTTTTTTTTCTTCCGCCTTTACGGAGAACCATGGAACGTTCAAACTGGCGGATTGTCACTCTTATTATGTGGTGGGCTCAGGCAAGCATGTTTAGCACTGTTACTTCTGACTCAAGTGTTTGTGTGCATATGCGTGTGTGCGTGTTTCTGGTTTGGTTGATATTCTAGATTTTGTTTTTTTTTCCGTCTTCAACCTAGGGGCTGCTTTAAATATTTTTTTGCCTACCTGCAGCCAAAACTATTTGTAGGAAGAGGCATGCATGAGGATATGTTCTCACTTCTGAAGTAAGAAAACAAACGTTATTGATTGTTATTTTATTTTCATTTTTATTTTTTAGGAGGGGATTAGTGAGGTTACTAGAAAGTTGCATTATTTGGTGCAAATATTTAATTTATGTTAGAATTCTTGTTGGGACATTCAACATGAATTTGATTCTGCTATAAATTAGAGATTCTTTCTCCTAAAATCTTGATTTTCTCCTATGCACAGGTATACACTGTTTTGGATCCTGCTGATAATCTGCAAGCTAGCATTTAGCTACTACGTGGAGGTTTTCTCTCCTTGAACACCTTAGTTGTTGAATTTCAGTACTCCTTTGGATAAGATTTTGTTAATAGTATTCTGAGTTTAAATGCATTAAGTACTCACAAAACACACATCCATGTGCATACATAGAGATGTTATAAGTTTGCTTATATGCATGTTTTTAAAATTTGGATATATACACATGAAACGAAGATATTCAGATAAAGAGCATGGAATTGTCATGATTAAGTTTAGGAGGAACTCTGAAGTCTTTCCGCCGCCACCTAAAAGGGTGTTCCTCTTGTTGCATAGCATGCCACATATATTTGTACTTCTCAAATTAAAGAACAGTTGCATGCAGTGTAGGGTTGGGAGTTGAGGGATAGAAACTTGACTTCCTGAAATTTACATTATTTGGAACACCCTTTGGATGCAGTTGCCATGTGAGATATTTTAAATTGCTCCAAGGATCAAACTCTTAGTTACATGGTTAATACGAGAGAAAGAAATACAATTCCTGAGAGAGAGGGTATTGAAGCCTGTGTATAATACTAGGAGAGACACAGTTTCCGGAATTTTCTTCATTTGTTCCAGAAACAGATAACCCTACTATGGGAAAGTAGGGTGAAAGTGCTAAACTTTTCTGGCCTTATCTCGTATGATTGAAATCTTTTGCCACTAGCAGATAAGGAATTCTTAGATGCTGACTACCATTCTAATAGTAAGAAGGAATACAACTTCTTTTTACATTTCTCAGGAACCTTTACCTTAATAATAAAAACTATGATATTTTTTTAACAAAAAAAGTGCCAAAAACAAGCTGGTAAAATCCTATACTTATCAATGATTGCACTTCTCGTGAATTTTCGCAGCAACTATACTATGGATGTGGCAAAATAGAAAAGGAGATTCTATATTTGTCCATTCTATAGGTTCTTTACTTTTTATGTGGACGTGTTTTCTTTGTTGATCTGTCAAATTCATTCTGCTTATAACCTGTATCCTGCATATTTGTGAATAGATACTGCCTCTAGTTGAACCAACAAAGTTGATTATGGAGATTACCGTTGATAACTATCAATGGCATGAATTCTTTCCTCGACGTAATACTTCATCCTTTTCAATGACTATTTGTACTTTTTTCATCATGAAACTGTAACTAAGTCATATTTTGAAATTGTTGTAGTTACGCATAACATTGGTGTTGTTATCTCAATATGGGCCCCTGTTCTTCTGGTAAGTGGACTGAATAAGAGGTTTAATTAGGAAGGAGAAACTTCATAGCATTATGTTACATTACAAACTTTTTCAATAAGGTAAATTCCGTTATTGTGTTAGGTTTATTTTTTGGATGCACAAATATGGTATGCCATATTTTCTACACTTGTTGGTGGGATTCAAGGAGCATTCAACCATTTGGGTGAGGTTGGTGGTCATTTTTTTCTCCTATAATGATATATTAGCAATCATATGATGTGCGATGATCCTATTAACCCAACATTGTTTTGATTGTTATAAGAGATCTGAAATCCTAGTTCATATTTGATTGCATGGAAATTATCACTTTACAAATGGCGGTTTTGATCGTGCATTACACTTGTAACTTTTGATTTTCCAGATAAGGACACTAGGGATGTTAAGGTCCAGATTTGAATCAGTGCCTTCAGCTTTCAGTCGCCATCTTGTGCCATCGTCAGATGAGGATGTTTCAGGGGACCATGTGATGGTAGCAATTCTAACAAATCTATGTAGTAGTTTGCTTATCTGCGCTGGCTGTCTGATATATATATCTTCTTCTTTTTCATGATGTTCCTTTTGGATGCATTTTGTTCCAAATACAAAAGCAGCAATATTATTTGGTCTTCCAACTTATTTTATACAGCAATCAATTTGAACTTTCTCCTTTGTCTTTGGCTAAATTGACAGTTCTCTTCATGTCAGGAGGAGCAACACGAAAGAAAAAATATTGCAAATTTTTCACATGTGTGGAATGAGTTCATATTTTCCTTGAGAGCAGAAGATCTGATCAGCAATCAGTTGAGACTCTTCTTGCTAAATAATTATTCAATATGTCAAGTGCATCATATTCTATAGTTGTAAGATTTTAATTTACTTCACTGTTCAGTGAAAGAGACTTGCTGCTTGTGCCGTATTCTTCAAGTGATGTCTCTGTCGTGCAGTGGCCTCCTTTTTTGCTTGCTAGCAAGGTAATACCTTCTGTCATTGTTATTCTTAATGTTTGTACTCAATGCAAATCCAATTCCAATTTATTTCAATGTGTTGATTGACACACGACAGATTCCTATAGCATTGGATATGGCAAAAGATTTCAAGGGGAAGGAGGACGCTGAGTTGTATAAGAAGATGGATGATTATATGCAATCAGCAGTAACTGAGTGTTATGAGACATTGAGGGACATAATATATGGCCTTCTGGAAGATAGTGCAGATAAGACGTAAGAAGCATCTGTCTTGTGAGCTTGAGTCTCGCGAGTAATATTAGATGAATATGGCCATATATGATTGATTATTTATCCCTTTTTTTTTATTTTCTAAATAGGATTGTAAGGCAGATATGTTATGAAGTAGACGTGAGCATGCAACAACGTCAGTTTTTGAATGAATTCCGGATGAGTGGATTGCCTATGCTTAGTGAATATGTGGAGAGATTTCTAAAATTCTTGGTAATGTGCTTTCTTTATGCTTTCATTTTTTTTTCCTTTTTCTTTAATTTCTGAGCATTTTAGCTTGTAACTTGTCATTGTGGTCTGCACTTGCTCATTTTTGAGTGCTCACACTAGAATCTTTTTGACAGCTAAGTGATCATGAAGAAGATGCTGACATGTACAAATCTCAGATAATTAATGCTCTCCAGTCTATTATAGAAGTTATCACTCAAGATATCATGACGCATGGCCATGAGTAAGCTCTGAATGATAACTAATTTACTGGGGATGTCAAAATGGTTGTGACAGACTGAACTGTGATTACTAAACGTTTAGATACATATCCCTGCAGAATCCTGGAAAGAGCTCACACTGCTACCACAGGGGATGAAAGTAGTGTAAGAGAACAGAGGTTTGGAAAGATAAATATAGGCCCTACATATAAGAAGAACTGGACGGATAAGGTTTTCCTCATACTTGCGTATTTTTTTTACAAATGTCATGTTATGATTTCACATATACATCTTTAATTTCTTACTGTTTTATATTTCTCCCGTAGGTCATTAGGCTCCATTTACTTTTGACTACCAAGGAATCTGCCATAAATGTGCCCTCGAACTTGGATGCTCGTCGCCGAATAACTTTCTTTGCAAATTCCTTATTCATGAACATGCCGAAGGCTCCAAAAGTCCGAGACATGTTCTCTTTTAGGTGAGTGATTGAACAATGTGAAACTTGTTAGCAAAAATGTTATAGATGGGAGTAGCTTTTGTCTATACTTTCATCATGGCAACAACAAGTTCTAAAATAAATCATTTTCAACAATGTTCATGGCTTTTTGCCACAATCGGGTCAGAAATGAAGAAATGGTACCATTCTCATGCAAACATGATAATGATTGTGTTAATAAGGATTACACAGTTTCTTCTCTCATTCACTATCTTTATAAATGGTCACATGCTTCTATACTTCTCATTTTCTTCCGTATAGATGATCATTCATTGGTCATAAATAGAAGGTTACTTGTTTTCATTTTTTTCTGCTCTGACTTTTGATGTATTTTTTGATATTATTAGTGTTTTGACTCCATATTACAAAGAAGATGTTCTTTATTCTGATGACGAACTTCACAAGGAAAATGAAGATGGGATAACAATTTTGTTCTACCTAAAGACCATATATCGTGGTGAGTGAGTTTTGCACCAGTTCCTGCATCACACTTTTGGTCTTTTATAATGGGGTTAACTTATCAAGCACAAATGACTACAAAACAGATGAATGGAAAAATTTTGAGGAACGCACAAATACATGTTCTTCCAAAGATAAGATGGAGCTTACTCGTCAGTGGGTATCCTACAGGGGGCAGACCCTTGCTAGAACAGGTTTGAATAGTGAAGATTTTTGCAGCTGTACTTACCATCTTCATTTCTGGATGTTGACTAGGCTATCATGTAACCACTCATATATATTTCTCAAAATTTTTTCCAGTGAGAGGGATGATGTACTATAGACAAGCCCTAGAACTTCAGTGCTTATTGGAATTTGCAGGAGACCATGGTTTGTGATTTCTTAACATATATACACATTATGATTTCTGAAATTTAGCATTTGATTCCATTGCCTCTAATGATTCATTCTCTTTTTGATAAACTAATCACCGTTTTTCTTTGCAGCTGTTTTGAGTGCCTTCCGTACCTTGGAACATGAGCAGGATCAGAAAGCTTACTTTGATCATGCACAAGCACTGGCTGATTTGAAGTTCACCTATGTTGTTTCCTGTCAGGTGTATGGAGCTCAGAAAAAATCCACTGAAGCCCGGGACCGAAGTTGTTACAGTAATATTCTGAATCTAATGCTAGCGTAAGTTAAAATTATGTCTCTATGCGTTACATGAAGTTCTCCATTTAAATGCAAAAGGTTGATGGAATCCTTAATTTAATAACATTATTGCAGGAATCCTTCGCTGCGTATTGCTTACATCGACGAGAGAGAGGTGACAGTGAATGGAAAATCTCAAAAATTGTATTACTCTGTTCTCGTCAAAGGAGGTGATAAGTTTGATGAGGTATGGGACTGATTCCTTGTTTGGTGCAGAATTTAAGTGTTGCTGGATTTCTATGATAAAATTTAGTAGATTTATTGGTCACTTCCAGTTAAATTTATCACATTTCAAATTGCAATTAAGGTTTGGAAATTGCAGAGTTGTGTTCTGGAAAAAATCTAGTTAGTGTCTGCAATATAATCCTATGAAGTACTTTGTTATCTGCAAATGTAAATAAATTGTGCTGTAAAGGACTATTTTTAAGGAACAATTACATTTATGCGATGTTCCCCAACTGCTTAGTTTAGCACCTTCATTCATTTACTGAGAATGAGGAACATGTCCTGCCTTTGCGTTCTCAAGAAAGTTTTTGAGAGTAGTTGATTGTTAATGCTGCTCCAGTATTAAAAGCTTATTTTGCCATTTTTGTTCAATCTGAAACATGTTCTCTTATATGTCGTTCTTGTTACATTGCTAGGAAATCTACCGAATCAAGCTTCCAGGTCCTCCAACAGATATCGGTGAAGGAAAACCTGAGAATCAAAATCATGCCATTATCTTTACTCGTGGAGAAGCCTTACAGACTATAGACATGAATCAGGTGGTTAACTTTTTCTTTATCCTTTCATTTGAAAATTACATCACATAGTAATTCACTAAACTTTCCCTTTGTTTTCAGGACAATTACTTTGAAGAAGCTTTTAAAATGAGGAATGTGTTGGAGGAGCTTAAAAAATCTCATCGTAGGAAACAAAACCCTACGATTTTGGGTGTCAGGGAGCATATATTTACTGGAAGGTCAGCCTTACCATTTAATGGTTGTGCTAACACATGTTAGCATGCAAGAGAATTATGTTGTAGAGCAATGCTGATTTTGACAGTATAAACCCTTATATTTCTTCCCTTTCATTTGACAGTGTTTCATCACTTGCTTGGTTCATGTCCAATCAGGAGACCAGCTTTGTGACTATTGGCCAACGTGTTTTAGCTAGTCCTCTAAGGTAAGCCTAATTTTAGCCAGCAATCAATGTATAGTATTATATACAATTTACAATTTGAATGCTCTTTCCATCTGTTAAAATTTGTATCTGCGTACCTTTCTATTTTTTCCTTTTAATTCTCAAACATGGGATGAAAAAATTTCAAACCTCAGACAGATGATATTTCACTGCTTGAGGAAAATAAAATTCAAAATCACAAATCGCTCCTGGGAATCTCCCAAAAAACGGCCATCTTATGTGTAAATCACCACTTGACAGGTTCTCCCCTTTTCCTCAAAACAGACTTGTTTTGCTCATTGATCAGTACAAGTTATCCGAATCAACTTAACAATGAGCCTTGATCCAGGTTGAAAGTATTAAGAGACCACATGATTTTAAAAATTACTTACATAAAAGAGGACTCTAAAACTCCTTCAACTTTCAAATATAGGAAAAATTGCAAGCTTCAAATTATTTAGACACCCAGTGATGATTATTTGCTTGTCTTTAATGTCTTGAAATCAAAATGTCAAATAATTCGTCTGTCTTGAATTCTTCAATTTGCCTAGACATGAATTCAATTAGTCCAACAGTTCTTTAATGAAGAGAGGTTCGATCCTTTTAGAGCAGAACAACTCAAATTTTACAGGAGCACGTTATTTTTTGTACTTTTGGATGAAAATGGTGTCTTCTCTCTTGCTCGTGTCATAACAAACTCTTTGGAGTGCCTCGTTTCCATTAACATGCAATGTTGTATTTTGCAGTTCTATAGCATTTTTGTTGTTTTTGACGTACAATGTTGTATGTTGCTCTAATTAAAATATTCTGTCTCATGCTCAAAAATCTAATTTAATTTTGTTCTATTACCACCAATTTAAGATTCTAACAAATGTTGTCTAACTTCATAGGGTACGATTCCATTACGGCCATCCTGATATATTTGACAGAATATTCCACATAACAAGGGGTGGCATAAGCAAAGCTTCAAAAATAATAAACTTAAGCGAGGATATATTTGCAGGTAATTTTATATGGGTTTGAACACTATTGCCATTAGATATAATTATCGTGTGACGGTTAAGCATTCGGATGTCTTCAGGATACAACACAACCCTACGTGGGGGATATGTAACGCATCATGAATATATCCAAGTAGGGAAAGGGCGTGATGTGGGGATGAATCAGATATCATCTTTTGAGGCAAAGGTTGCAAATGGAAATGGAGAGCAGACACTTAGCCGTGATGTTTATCGACTGGGGCGCCGTTTTGACTTCTATAGGATGCTCTCATTCTACTATACAACAGTTGGTTTCTATTTCAGTAGCATGGTATGTTGATCTTTATTTCACTGTCTTTGTGCCGAACAAAAGTCTAAGTTTCTTGCTTCCTTTTATAGTCTTCTTGACTACTACTGGTGGCATCTCTTTTTCTTTAAGTTTTCTGAGTTATGGTGGTTTGTTGGTCTCCTTGAGGAGTTCCACATCTGGAGCTTCAAGGTGATTTCATTCCCTTCATTACTTCTGTTTTAGGAAATGCCCTTATCTTCCTCCCTGTTTATGTTTTTTTTTTTTTCAATTTAAAAAAAAAAATGGATAACATAACTCTAACTAGGCTCCCCAGTAAATGTAGCTCAGATTATTCTTATCTACATATTCCAAGCTGCTTATTGAGGACGGAGCGTCATTTATGCTGGTATCAAAATATAAGCAATTAAACATTAAGAATAAGATCAGATTGTTTCAGATGGGGCCCTATGCTTCAGTCCTCTGTGGTGACCAATATTACGTAGTGATGGTTTCACAATTATTTCCTGCATTAATGAGGTACTAAAAAAAAGGAGACCCCAGTTTTATGGAATTCAAAAGCGCTAGATACCATTAGGTGATTCAGGTCACTTGGCCAGCTTGTTACTTGTGAAGCCATTTTAATATTCCTACCAAGATTTACTTCAAGTTTTATTATAACTACATGGAATGGAAAGTGTGTGTTATAGTTTGATTTGGTATGTTTTTGTCGTTTCAGGTAACTGTGATTACTGTATATGTGTTCTTATATGGACGCATATACATGGTACTGAGTGGATTAGATAGGGAGATTCTTATGGACCCGAGCATAAGTGAGAGCAAGGTCCTTGAACAGGCTATGGCTCCTCAATCCATTTTTCAGCTGGGCTTTTTTCTAGTGCTGCCCATGGTTATGGAAATTGGCTTGGAGAAAGGGTTCCGCACTGCTCTAGGTGATTTTGTCATTATGCAGCTACAGCTTGCATCTGTGTTCTTTACATTCCAGCTTGGAACCAAATCACATTATTTCGGAAGAACAATTCTTCATGGTGGTTCCAAATATCGAGCCACTGGGCGTGGCTTTGTTGTTTTCCATGCGAAGTTTGCAGAAAACTACAGGCTATACTCACGAAGTCACTTTGTTAAGGGATTGGAATTATTTATACTGCTGATCGTGTATGAAGTTTACGGGGCATCATATCGCAGTTCAAGTCTTTTTATGTTCATCACATTATCCATGTGGTTCATGGTTGGATCCTGGTTGTTTGCTCCATTTGTGTTCAATCCATCTGGATTTGACTGGCAAAAAACAGTGGATGATTGGACAGATTGGAAACGGTGGATGGGCAATCGTGGTGGTATAGGAATTTCTCCTGATAAAAGCTGGGAATCATGGTGGGCTGGAGAACATGAACATCTCAGACACACAAATTTCAGGGGATGGTTGCTTGAAATAATCCTTGCATTTCGCTTCTTTATCTACCAATATGGCATTGTCTACCACCTTGATATATCCCATCACAGTAAAAGTTTGCTGGTACAATCCATATTTGAGTGGTTTTGTTATTTGTTGGCCTATAACTTTTTGGTTGATTTCTGCTACCATAAACTAACTTCTCTACTATAAACTTAAAATCTTTATTGCAGGTTTACGGACTTTCGTGGATAGTTATGATTACTGCTCTTTTAGTCCTCAAGGTATGTGGCATGCCAATGGAACTCATGTAGAAAGTAAATGTGATTAGGAGGAGCTTGAATAAAAAAATCTAGCATTGTATTTGAAAACTAGCAAATCAGCATTTTAAGCTTATATCTTGACCATTTGAATGAAGAATGTAGCGGTGTTCTCTAGTAAATTAATCTCAACTAAGTTTGTGTCTATGCTTTATTTCTGAACTTAGTCTGCTGCTGTTTGTGTTTCAAACGTTGCTCTCAGATGGTATCAATGGGGAGAAGAAAATTCCGTACAGACTTTCAGCTCATGTTCAGGATTCTCAAGGCACTCCTATTTCTCGGCTTCATGTCAGTCATGACTGTTCTCTTCGTAGTTTGTGGTCTCACAATACAAGATTTATTTGCTGCCATCCTCGCGTTCATGCCCACAGGGTGGGCCCTTCTTCTTGTAAGTATACAAATTTTGTTCAAAATGTGTGATATATACTTCAAGGGTTCTCCTTCAGTTGGTCACTGCATGATTAAATCCTCTTTATATAGATTGGACAGGCATGCATGAGTTTGTTTAAGTGGATAGGATTCTGGGATTCGTTGAAGGAGCTAGCAAGGGCATACGAGTACATCATGGGCTTATTGCTTTTCATGCCAATAGCCATCTTGTCATGGTTCTCATTTGTTTCAGAGTTCCAAACTCGCCTGCTCTTCAATCAAGCATTTAGCAGAGGCCTCCAGATTTCTATGATTCTTGCAGGAAAGAAAGATGGAAGCGATACTGTAAAGAAAGATGTACCTGAAACAGGAAAGAAAGACGGCGCTGATGCAGGAAGGAAAGCACCATCTAACACCATCTAACTAGATCTTGTACATTTCACTTTCATTTTGTTTATTCTGTCCTGTATCTAAAATTAGTTGGAAGTCCAAGAAAGATGGTAATTATTTTTACAAGATCGATTGATATGATCATTTTTTTTCTTTACGATGTAGGAGCTTTTTAGGAAATTAAATCTTCCTTAGTTAATTTTATTTCTTCTCTTTTTGTTTTTTATTATGATCTGTGAAGCTATTTATAAGGTGCCAGTGTTATATGGAATCTTGATAGAGAGATGAATTTCTCTAATCTTATAGCTTTAAACACAATCTAATTAATCCTATGCTGTTCACTTCTCCAAATGCAAGAAGTGAGTTCTGATTTTCAATCTTTATCGGTGGTAGCTATAATTGCTCTGGTCAATCTTCGACATGAACAGGGGATATAAGCAAAATCTCCCATCCTGTGATATATGATCATAAAAAATCATGCCCCACCACAGCATGACTTTTTCGGCTATGTAAATTGGGAATTTAGGACCCACTTTATTGTTTTTTTAATTGACAACAACACGTGTGAGTTGGGTTTTTGGGTTCTCATCTTTCAGCTTTGCCCCCTCAGCAGAAAGGTGCTGAAACTCGGCAAGGGTTATACGACTTGATGATTATATCATTTGGGATGTACAATGCGTTCAGTATTTGCATGAGGTTCATGCATCATGTATTGAGTTCACGAGGAAATGGTTTTTATAATATTTTGATTTACAACCCCATTTTGGAATCTCACCTAGTCAAATTAATAGAATATGAAACCTTTTGATATGAAACTCGCGATTTGGGTGAAATTCTTGCTAATTTTTATGTAATTGTTACAAGATCAACAATTCCATAAACTTGGACTTCTATTAACATAAAAACATCACTTTCCATGTCTTCATATCCAACCCATAAGAGTTTGTTTGTTCTTTGTACATAAACCCTTGTGAGGATTTCGCACAGTTTCAGTAGTTCTTCCGCTTTCAGGATAAATTCTCCTATTTGTGCTTCATAAAAAGCAGTAATCCTTCAAATTATATCTGATTAAATCCAGGTATTGTAGACACTCTCCCATTTCCATCCCCGAGCATTTTAAATTTCTCATTTATTGAAAAAAAATCCCATTATTGGATCGTTTTTTATCCAATTATATGAATTGATCATCACTGATGGAATTGTTATTCTGTTTACAAAATCACATAAAATTTTATCCAACTCCATATATGAATGTCTGAAATATGTATGAATGGAGGAATAAAAAGAACTTTGATTTTCTACTCAAATTAGAATTTGCAACAAATACAATCCAATAGCCTTCCGTTAGATAGGAACAAATTTGATAAATACTGATAACACTCGGATAGAGTATTAGAACGGAAAAATCCATTAGATAATGAACTCTTAGTTATAAGCCATCTTTGGCGATGAATCAACAATTCGAAGTGCTTTTCTTGCGTATTCTTGATAAATCAGTGTTTATATATAAATGTAGGAGGATCTGTTTGGGAAGTAAGAAGCTCATTTGACATCTCTTCATCTACAAAGAATTCTCGATGTGAAAACATAGAGACAAGGGGTTACTCTTTAAATAGGAAAAAGAGTGGATCTGTAGGGTTCCAAATGAATTGGTGTGCTATTTTCACAATCTTAAAAAATAAGCATTTGTATGTGAATTGCAAAAGGTGCAAATTTTTCAAAGTGTTCATGATACCAGGTGCTTTCACGGACTTGTATCCTTTTATAGGAGTTTCATCCAAAACTTCAATTCTCTTATTGCACCTATTATGAAGTGTTTGAAGGGGCACTCTTTTAAGTGGACATAGAAGGATGAATTTAGTTTTCAGCTTGTTAAACGGGAAATGACTGAAACTTTTGTACTAGCACTCTCAAACTTTAAGAAGCTATTTCATGTTAATTGTGATACATTTGGGATAGGCATTAGAAGAGTTCTTAACCAAGATGGGCGGCCTATCACTTTTTTCAATAAGAAGTCATCTAGTTGAAAGAAGAATTAGTATAAGTATGGTTTGAAACTTTATGCTATTATTTAGAGTTTCAAACATTAGCGACATTATTTAGTGCAAAAAGAGTTTGTCCTCATTACAGATCATGAGACACTGAATTACATAAATGAACAACATAAGTTAATTGTTTGTTTGTTGTGTGCTACTAAACAACCATGGTAGGAAGAGGTCATAGAATAGGGCGTGTTCAAAAAAAGGATGAGGAGACTCTTCTTTGGGGGAAACCTTCAAGAGCTTATCATGGAGGATATGCAATAATAGATTACAGAATTGACTCGTAGATTAGAGAAGAAAGAGCAACAAGAACAAACTCAAGAGAGTGATCGTGGGTCATTGGCTAGTATTGAAACCCAAAACACAAACAGAGAAGACAACCCCATGATAGGGAAGAGGTCAAATCTGGGGATTTTAGGTTTCGCACCAAATTTTCTAAGTTTGTTGGAACCTTATAGGTAGACGAGTTTATAGATTGATTGGACCTTATAGGCGGAAGAGGTCAGATCTAGAAATTTTTAAGTATAAAAAGATCCTTGAGCAAACACGAGTTAAATTAATTGCAATTGCAATCAGATTGAAAGGTCAAGCATTTGTTTGGTGGGAATAGTTGAATAGAACGTGTGAAGAGGTAAGGAAAATAAAAAATCAATGACTGAGATAAATTGAAGAAGAAGATGAGGGAGCAGTTTATTCTTTTCACCTATTCTCAAACTTTATACTAAAGATGTATGTGCATCAGCTATTAAATGAAATGATTTATAAAAGTAAAACTAAAGTAATGAGAATCACTAGAGTAATCCTATTAATTTTTAGAAAGAAAAAAAATATCTCATGAGAAAATAATTCTATAAAAATATAATTATATAGTTGTTTTGAGGTTTTGAGGTTTTCTATGACTATCTCCAATTAAGAAAACTTTGAATTTTAAAGTTATATGTTAAATTTGATATTAGCACTATTCCTAAAATTTCACACTTGTATTCCATACTTATAAAGATGTCTTTCAAATACAAATTTTAAAATTATGTGATCTTTTACATGTAAAAAAAGCAAATCAAAAACTTGCAATGTAATCAAATAATTTGAATATTCTGAATGCAAAAAATTAACTTAATAATTTAAAATTAAAGAACTTATATTCATTAGATGATTTTTCAATAAATTACAAACACCTATGGAATTCCTTGACAAAAGAACATAAATTTTTTTAAAAAAAAAAATTAATTATTTTAATTTGTCTATGTTTAATATATATATATATATATATATATATATATATATATAGAAACAGAGAGAGAGAGAGAGAGAGAGAGAGAGAGAGAGAGAGAGCGCTCGAGTCGGACCCCAACACCCCCTTTAGGTTACCGTCCGTCACAATAAAAAAGAAAAAAGGGAAAAAAACACAGAAAACAGCATCCATCCATCCATAGCTCGAATCTCTTCTCATCACTCTCACGGATTCAAGAAACCCTTGATTATATTTTTGGGCTTTTAGATTGATTTTAAAGTTATTCAAACAAAATGAATATCCAGCAGCAGCAGCAACCGAATCAATCAAAACCGCCCTCCTGGGAAGCCATCTCCAAGCACTTCTCTCTTCCTCTCTCCGATGCCGCTAACAATCTCGGTACCTCTCTCCCTTCATCTCACATTTGAACTTTCAAGTTTCAAATTATTTATTTTTTATTAATATTTTGTGTAATTATTCGAGCAGGCGTCTGTGTCAGTGTGCTTAAGAAAATCTGCCGTGAGAATGGTCTTGATAGATGGCCATATCGCAAGGTCAGTTTTTGTTTTTGTTTTTCTCGATTCCTGTCAGTAATTTTCTTCTATAGAAACTTAATTACCCCCCCCCCCCCCCGGCTATTTCAGTACTTAGCTGGAAAGAGTATAGAGGACATTAGAAGGTATGCTGCTAGAGAAAAAATCAAAGCCATTGCCGACCTCGCCAAGGCTGCTAACAAAAGGTGTGTTTTTTCCTTCTCTTTTTTTTTTGTTACCAATCAATGCAAGCAAGTTACAGAGTTTTAGAATTTAACGCCGTTTGATTTGTCATAAATTTTGCTTTCGAGAATTTGTCATTATGTTTGTTTTACTAACAAGATTTAAGAAATAGGATTGTGGTAATATAAGTTTCTCTGAAGGAAAAATTACCTGGGTTGGTTTTTGTTGTTCTTACTAAAAATTTCGACCAAGATAGAGACTTTTTAATGGGAAAAATTTGAAAGAATAGATTTTGTGAGGTTTGACGTTGGTAGCGATGGTTGGATTCGCCTTTTGCAATATTTGATGGGTTTTCTTTATGTGTCTGCATTCAGAATTGGTTTCTGGTGTGCATGCTTATTCATTATCCTTGCTTCTTGCATTGATTAGGACAATGTGGAGGTGAGTTTTTTCTTTTTATGGATAAGAGTGGCTAGCAGATGGTGTGTTAGTTGCAGTTGTCTTTATCTAGTCATTTTGTCTGTGATCTAATAAGTGAACAACAGGTCACGACAGAATTCAGATATCACCTATTAAATTTCTGTTGAGGGAATGCTTGACATGATGAAAACAATTCTATCATCTAAATCCATTTGAATTATATGCTCTTGTATTTATGTATACTCAATTTGATTCAGTTTCTTTCTCTGGCCTATTTTCATGATCTGATCAGTGGTATCCAGCAGCAAAACAATGAGAATTCCAAACCTCACAAATTGCAGCAACAAGGAAGTAAGGATGTTCTAGTTGGGCGGCAACATATCACGCTCACTCCAGGGCTGGCAAAAGGATTGATGGGTTTGGATGAGTTTAAATATGGATTTCCATCAGATGGTTTATCAACAGCTACGAATAAATGGTGGGGTAGCAGCCTGTCTGATACTCAAAGGGCCACTGATAGAGCTGGAATTGAGACTGATGAAGATGACGGCCATCAATCTGAAGAAAAGGTAGATGCTGGTACCAGTGTGGTGATTGTAGACGAAGAGAAAGGTGAGAATGGAAAGATGGAGAGTAATGAAATTGATCCACAAGGGACTGGTTTATTAACGTCTGTTAGGAAAAGAGCTGTTGAAGAAGGGCGAGAAGCACTTAAACTTGGTGTCTACCGCACTTATGGTGTAAACAAGTTAGGCAGGAAACAAAGAGCTTTGCTTCTTCGAATATTTGGATCTTCATTGCCAAAACAATGGATTCAGGACTTCAGTTCAAATAGAGTTGGATTGTAGACATGAATAACAGTTTCTACTAAGAATGTATAGTGTCAGATGTAAAACTGCCTTAATGAATCATGAATGTCACTAGCGAGGTTTTTCATCCACGTGTTTCAAGTTGAATGATGATCATGGTTTTATGTAACAGTCCTTAGATTTAGCAGTAATAATCTTCTCGAGTATATGTATATGCTTGTCGCCTCTGCAAACATTATATGTGACACTAATTTTGTTTTTATGATATGCTGACATCTTATTACTTGATTGAATTCAACGAGCAACTAGTTTAGGACTATAATTTAGTTGAATGTATGCATTGCAGCACAGGACTTTTCACCAGCTGGTGGGACTTTATTGCATTTGGTGGCGCCAAGCTGTAATAATCTTTTCAGAAATGCCAGGGACGTACTTGTTTTTAAGGTAACTATGGATGTGCTTAGAGTTATAGT
The DNA here is from genome assembly GCA_019202695.1 of Populus x sibirica. Classification (NCBI taxonomy): domain Eukaryota; kingdom Viridiplantae; phylum Streptophyta; class Magnoliopsida; order Malpighiales; family Salicaceae; genus Populus; species Populus x sibirica. The sequence continues at coordinate 814,934 of JAGMVL010002251.1, forward strand.
ATCATCTGTGTTTCTCGGTGCTGATAGGGATTTAGGCCATGTTTGTTTTTTAAAAGATAGTTTTTGGGAAATTATTTTCTAAATTTTTTTGTGTTTGTTTGCTATTAGAAAAGGTGATCAACAAAAAACATTTTCTGGTCAACGGAAAACACTTTTCAGTCAAAGAAAAATTTGACTTGGTTTCTAGGAAAGTGTTTTCCCTTTTGGCTATGTTTATTTTTCGGAAAGTGGTTTCCGGGAAACCACTTTCCAAACTTTCATATGTTTGTTTGCCATTAGAAAAGTTGGTCAATGAAAAACACTTTCCAGTCAAAGGAAAATTTAGCTTGGTTTTCAGGAAAGTGTTTTCCTAGAAAATTTGGGCGGAAAACACTTTCCGGAAGTTGTGAAAAATTTAGAAATGTCATTATTTGCGATTATATCAAATTTGATCCTCAAACTTTTGATTGCTATATATATTTTGTTTTGAATATTTATTTTTTAATTTCATCTCTTAAAATTTAATTTTTATATTAACTTTGGTCCTTATTTTTATAATTGCTATTTGCTTTTTTCTTATTATTTTTTTATTGAAATTTTTTATCTATTAAATTTGGTCCTTATTTTTTTTATTGTTACTTATTTTATTTATAATAATGTATGAAATGTTAATTATTATTATTTTAATTTCTTCATCTTTCAATTTTTTTATTTTTTATTTGATCTCTATTATTTTGATTATTATTTATTTTATCTGAGATAATTTATGAAATTATATTTTTTTTTAATTTCATTCCCATTCAACTTTTTAATTTGTAAGATTTGTTCCTCATTATTTTAATAAATTTGAAAAAAATAAAACATTAATAAGTTATTTTCCAGCTCATTTTCCATAACATAACCAAACACTGGAAAGTGTTTTCCAACTTATTTTTCATTACACTACCAAACATTGGAAAATATTTTTTCAAAATTCACTTTCACTGGAATTTATTTTCTTAAAAAAAAACTATTTTCCAGTAAACCAACTAGTCTTAATGTATACTTAGTTTTTAGACCCGTGCTTCGCAGCTGGCGATGCTTACCAAGGAGGAAAATTTTGTTGTTTTCGTCACTTTTAATCAAACTTACAGCATCTAGGTCATGTTGCATTTTTATCAAGAATAAAACGTGTCATTAACCCATCTTTACCATCAAAAGTATGGTATTCACAATACTATGAAAATAAAAGGTTTGTAATGCAGGCCATCTGAAATCTCTCTTTTTCCATGTAAAATAGAGGTAGGATAGGAGCACCGTGAAATTCTTAACAACATGGAGAAAAAAATGTTTTTCTGCAAATTTTTCTTTGCTCATCCCAGTTCTTGGTCCCAAATGCCCTTGGCATATTGACATTTAAAGAACAAATGATCTCTACTCTCATTGGTATACTTGCATAAACACAAATTGGGCCAGTAGTTCTCCTTCTTCTTATGTGTCTATCTTTGAAGGATTCGAGTCAGGTTACAAAATTGTGTCGAGGGATATATAAAGGATCCATAGCAGTTCCCACCAACCAATTATAACACCCCTTGGTCTCAATGCTTCCTATGCACTTTTCACAATAAATTTGCCTTCTGGACAACGCTTATAGCTGACACTATCTTCTTAATGATCATTGGGAAAAAAGTAGTCCAGAAATAGCTTTTCGCAAGCAAACACCATAAAGCATATCTTATCTCTTTCTTCATAAAGGAAAAAAACAAGGGAAGTACAGCTGTGATGCAGAGTAAAAGATTTCAAGCCTAATGCGACTAATAATCTGATGGAGTTAGGTGCCTAATAATTGTTGGGTCTATTATGTCATGTGTAATAGACCAAAGGCTGTAGGAAGAGGAACAACAGGATACATAATTCCAGTCTAGTTTTGCAAAAGCAGTAGTAGTGTTTCATACAAACCATTTACAGATTGTTCCAAAATTTTAGCTTAGCGTATAAGCATATCAAACGTTTTCGTCCAAAAAGGGCTACTGCAGCTACCTCAACCAAAAAGAGCTTGAGATCTCTATGCGAAACCAGGGATTCACAGCAGTGCTGCTGGGAATGTATGTCCAAATCAGAGTTCCTGGGAAGAAGGATAAAGGGAGTGAGTTATGATGCTGTGAAGTGCCAAATGAATCCTTCTGGACTCCAGCCATACAAAAAAGAAGAAACCACTGTGAAAAGCTCTAGCATATACAGATTCAGAAAAGCTTGTTTATGTACATATAGAAGGGAGATCCAAAATTATATTTTCTTTCATTCTTTTTTTATACCATAGGATTAGAAATACAAAGCAGAAACTAGCAGAAGATTAAGCAGAAGGACAATATTACAGTTTCATTGCAGCTTTAAACCAACATACTAAACTCAATATTATCAAAGTTGCAAACTTCTTAAAAGAACGACAAATGTTGGAAGTACAAATCCTTTGTTCCATGTTTGCGAGACTTTTTCTAGTGATAAGAAATCTAGTCTTTCTTAAAGGGAGTAATTCTAGTGATAAGAAATCTTTCTTAAAGGGAGTAATGAGGGTTTGTGGAACAAAACTTCCTTTATATAACTATAAAGCACAGTGTTGACAGTGCAACCTGGAAAACTTTGTCATCTACTTAATCTCAGTCTAGTGTGCTCCCCCATTCCCAGTGCTGGTGATCACATAACTCCAGTGCTCGCATATGGTTTTGCTGCAGGCCAGTCAAGAAGGCATTTGCTAATTACTCCAGATATATTATTGGTACACTCAAAATTTCATTAATAAATAACAACTACAAAATGTCATACCGTAAAGAATGCCAATAAATCAATTTAAGCAATTATGTGCCTAACATTCCTAGCAAAACAAAGCCACCAAGCTTTTTAGTTGTGTATTTCACAAACTTCAACAATAACTTTATCCTCAATCTAAGTTCATAAAAAAAAGGCATATCTCAGCATACATGATCAGATTTAGGTTCATGAATAGCTAGCTATTCATGTTATCAGGGGAAGTCATACGACCTTGCAACATCCATTAAAGGAACTTTAACAATACTGCTAATCATAAATTATCATCTGCCTTCGCTACAGAAACGGATAACAAAGCAGAAGACCCATTTAACAAATACCTTGTAACGTTGTGGCAGGCTTCTCATAAGTTCGACTCTCAAGTAAAGACCAATGACTGTTGCCATGCTACAATGTTCAACTGTTGGAGTGCATGTAACCCTGAATAAAAGATTGGTTAGTGAACTGAACTAGAGAGGGTCAATGACCATTTTAGTGTGCATAGAAAGGTTGGACAGCGAGGACAAGGGACTGTTTACAAAGAAATGTTGGCAGATGGTAGGATTGTTGCAATGAAAAAGTCGGGATTGATTAGAGAAGGAAAGCTTGAAAAATTCATCAATGTAGTTGTCATTCTCTTACAAATTAATTAATCATAGGAATGTGGTTAGGCTATTAGGTTGTTGCTTGGAAACCGGGGTTCCATCACTAGTCTATGAATTCATCCCTAATGGAACCCTTTTCCAGTATCTTCACAATCAATGCGAGGAGTTTCTGCTAAAGTGGGATATACGTTTAAGGATTGCCATGGAAAAGTTGCTGGTGCTCTTTCTTACTTGCATTCGGCAGCTTCGTTACCTGTTTATCATCGTGACATCAAGTCTTCGAACATAATTTTATATGGTAAGTATGGAGCAAAAGTCGCGGATTTCGGAATCTCTAAATCAGTTGCCATAGACCAAACTCATGTGACTACAGAAGTACAAGGCACATTTGGGTACTTAGACCCAGAATACTTCCAGTAAAGCAAAGAGTGATGTTTATAGCTATGGAATAGTCCTTGTCGAGTTTAACTAGACAAAAACCTTACTCCTCGACTACGTCTGAAGAAGATGGAGGTTTGATCTTATATTTCATGCCTTGTATGGAGGAGAATCGGCTACAAGATATCGTTGATGCTGAACTTGTGCTGCAGGCTGAGAAAGAGGTAATTGTGGTAGTTGCTAACGTTGCATATAAATGCTTGAACATAAACAGGAAGTAACGACCCCCGATGAGAGAAGTCTCAAAGGAGCTGGAGGAAATGCAAATATTGCAAAATGATTTCAATGTCAATCCACAGAATTTTACACGTGAATTTAAAGTTTAGACTCTATTATACGGTTTATTAGTTCGTTGATATATATATATATATATATATATATATATATATATATGAAGTAAAAAAGCAGAAGATCTACAGATTATTTTCTTTTTATCTTTTTTTCCAGTTTGAGTATTTCCATCCATTGACACTGCTAAAGAAAAACCTTGGCTGCAAGTCATTGTTGTAACCAGTGTCACTGTTACATACGTATCTTGTTACCAATACGGCCATCACAGTAACACTGTAATTTCCCATCCTAATCAATTATTGAATATGGCTCGTAAATTTATATTTCATTTCTCACCGAATACTAGAAAATACTTTTTATTTAAAATAGTTGTTTCCAAGAAAATCATGTTTACGTGTTTTAGGCAAATTTACATAATTGGTACCAGTAGGTTGGCCCAATTTTTTTCTTGAAAATTAAAAAAAAACATCTAAATGGTCGAAAATTCTTTGACAATATCGTTAAATTTAGTTTAGTGGGTCAATTTTGAAACTATTTGATCAAATATGACTCAATCAACCTAATGATTTTATAAACATCATAATGATCAGAAAAAACAAAACTTGACTTTACAAGAAAAAAGTATAAGATAACATCTTTTTTTTTTAATATTTAGATAGTGATACATTAAATCAACCTAAGTTTCACGGATTAACCTTCCAAACCCACAATCTCGATCATGAACTCTCCTGGGTTTTATTATAATTTTTTTTACTTAATTATATAATAATAAAAATAGATGATTGTAAATATCAAAATATCTGTTTGAGACTGAAATAAACTAACAAAAAGCAAATTGAAACAAATATTGAAATCTAAATCAAAATCAATTAAATATTGAAGGATGAAATTAAAAAAATAAAAAACCAACGATGAAGGGTGAAATTAAAAAAAAAAAAAACAAAAAGAGGGGGAATCAAGTGTTGATGGGTCAAGCCCATGTGTTTGTACTTAATTAAAAACTCATTCATGTCTGAGTATAGAAGCCCAAGCATGTATATGTTATCCACTCTTTTTTTTAAGTAGGCAACAGGTTGTTTGTGGTGGCATGCGACAAGTTATATGTAGTGGCATGTGATATGTCATCTTTGAAAGTTAGCCTAAAATATGACCACCGCTATAGTATTTGTAAAATGGGTGAAAGGGGTTTTTTTGTTTTAAAAATCAAAATTTCTAGCTATTTTTACTTTAAAAACACTATAAAAATCTTCATAAACCATTTATCAACCCTAAAATACCTCAAAATCACTAAAAAAATAAAAAATCAATTGAATCAAAAAAATCTAAATTGAGCTCAATCTACTTTTTCAAGCAAGTTTATGGAAAATATCACTATCATCAAACTCTCCTCATCGAATGAAACATATAAATACAAAGAATAAAGACTCTTGTCACCAGAAAGTAACTATTCATAAATGTTTTTTCTCCTTCACAGTATTTAGACAACTTTTTATCTCCTCTTCCAAACACAAGAATTAAAATATTAAAAAAATAAATTTTTGGACCCAAAATTAAAATTGTAAAAACTAAAAAGACTACAGAATAAGAAAAAATGAAGGTGGACTTTTTTTTACTGGATTTGAGATTAGCCACAAGATTTCTTCTTGATTTACACTTTAATTTTATGTTGATAAATTTTTTTATCTCGGTAGTTTTTTATAAATTAGTTATGAAATTAAAAATAAAATATTGTAATCCAGAAAAAAAAAAAAGATTTGAGGATGAAAATATTTTTTTAAAAAAAAAACATTATGGGTGTTGTGAATTGGTACGGTGATCAATCGAATCCTTTTACTATATTTTACATTTATGATATAATATAAATGTAACTGTAATTCATGAACTTTAAAATATCACCCAATTAATTGAACCTGTAGGCAAGCAGGAGGATAGCTAGAGTTGTGCATAAATGACCTGTCACGTTACCAACTCAATTCCTGTCTCGAAACAATGGATTTCCTTAAAAACGCTATACCTTTTCTCTGATAATTTACTCTGGTTTAGGTATCTTTTCCGGTGCATGTCCTGTATAAATCCCATAAAATAGCGCCTGGCAGAGCCTGATTATGTCCGTTACTGCTTATTAATGGGTGCTGGATTAGATAATGGAAGGGGCGGGGGTAGAAAGATAAAGTAACTGCCACCATTCTGAACGTGCTCGGTGGAGGAATCCAAAAGATTTATTAACGAAAACCCACAGACCAAACAAAAGATGAGCTTGAAATTCAACTTCGTTCAGAAAAGAAAAGGATTGAGATCTGGAATAGGAGTATGCCATTGGCTGGATTGGAACTCCGATGTTCGAGTCTTGATTCTTTAATGACAAGGTTTATTTCCCGGTGATGCGACGCTAAACCCTAGAAGATGCGATCCGACCAGGATATTGAAGAGGGGCCAGAAATCGGGTCAGGAATCTAGCCCATCAGATTAACGGGCCTTGTTCTTGGAGTTCTTAGCAGCTTTTATAGCACCCTTTGTTTCCTTAATTCAATTTTTACATAGATTTTAACTTCAGAGTTGCTATGCATGAGCAAACACTGTGATGTATTATGTATCTGAAACAAAGCTCATGAAAATACAATTCAAATCGTTTTTTATTCTTAAAATTTTTACATAGATTTTAAATATGATTTTATCACATTTATTATTTATTTTTTTAGCTTTCAATCACAAATAAAATGATATTTTTTGTTAACTTGCTTTAATAATTATAAAAAAAATAAAAGAGACAATTATTTCAATTAAAAACATTATGTTAGTTAAGATAAACAAAAAATACATTACTAAAAAAAATCTGATAGAAAATAAATTTAAAATTATTGTATTTTCATATTTAATAATACAAGAAAATTTCATAATACCTGAAAAAAAAATTATTATTATGTTTTAAAATATCTTGGTACCCTGCATGTAACGCGTGCGTGCAAACAAATTCCTCGTGCCAATAGAGTGGAAATTATACTTCAAGATAATATAACACGTTCTGAAATATAAAATGATAGATATCGGAAATTAAAGAACTCCATATAAACGTGATTCTTTTCTCTTAGCTTCCCTTCCATTTATACAACACATGTGTAATAGCAATAGCTTCGAGGATAAATTTTATATATAGTGTTTAAATTGTAATTAAAAAAATTACAGCTTTAGCCATTAATATATATATATATATATATCATTAACCCAGCAAATTCAAAAATTAATTATATTGAGAAATTAAATGGAAACAATTATTTAAAAAAAAACAGACAAGTTAACATAATTATTATGAGTTGTCTTTTAAACTTTCTTTAGGCACATTACCATATTTATTTAATGGTTAATGCATAAATAAGAAGAAAACTTTCGAGTTGTGAAAACAATGGACTTAAAATAGATCTTGAGTTTGATTATAAGTTTTTTTTTTCCATGACTTTAAAATAATTATTTCTTCATACAAAAATTATTTTATCTTATATTACGGAATTATGTAAACATAAATATTATTCTTTAAAATTAAATTAATTATAATGATCACCCGATTATTATATACTATAGAAATGAAAAATAAAAGATAAAAATTATCATATCCTACTCATGTTGCTAATTTATTGCTTTTCTAGATGAATCAATTTTAATTTACATTCTCATGATGAGACAATATTTCAATACATTAATCATAATTTAGGTTACTAATCCTTACTAAGACAATAATTATATTAATTTAGCTTTTTTTTTAAATGATTGTTTTCATATCAAAAAGAAACAATTATATTATTTTAGCTCTCCACAAAAGTGATAGTTTTCATTTAATTTATCATATTAATAATTCTATTATTTACAAAAATACAGATCTTTCCTTAAATGTGCAAGATTCTTTATATGTATATATCACTTGAAATAATATTTTTTGAATTGATATTAATTATATTTTCTATTCTAAAAAACTTAGAGGTGCAATAAATAGTGAAGTGAATAAGATATATTTTTTTTCATTTTTCATCTATTTTTTTGTCATTATTTTTTCAGTTTTATTCTTTAACAAATGCTTGATTTTAGATCTATTTTTATAAATTATTTCAATTTAATTTTTATAAAAATATCATAATTTTAAAAAATCATCTTAATATTTGACGCATGTTTAATTTTAAAAATATTTATTTTTTATTATTATATAATTAAATAAAAAATTATTTTTAAAAATAAAGTTATCACCAAGTTTTAGTTATTGAAACATGTCCAGCCACATTCGTACCATCATAGCAGCAGGTTCAGGCATGTTTTTTGGTCGGCTTTTTCATCGGGTTCAGGGCTATAAAGTGCAGGGTTTTTTTTGGCTGGTTGCAGGGGTGATGAGATGGTGCAGAAGGGAGTGATTTTTGTTTCGAAACACGTACAAAATAAAGAGATCAAAGTGGACAAAGATGGTTTATCCATGCTTGCGAGAAAGGCTGGAATTCTACAGAAAAACCTTCAACGAAGAAGAGGACGACGTCGTTTCTCCCTTCAAGAAAAAAGCTGAACGGCATGGTGTCTTTTTTAGATAAGGGTTTCTTATCAAGATGAAACTACATTGTTTTGGTAAATTTCAAGCTAGTCCTTACACTTCAGTGCCTTTTCAATATTAATTTTTGTTTTCGAAGACTTTCAATTAGGTCTCAAATTGAACATTTAACTTTGAATTTCTTTTAATTTTGTCCCTGGTTCAACTTTTTCTGCTTTGTCAATTTTGGTCCTTGGCCATCCAATTTGTGCATATTTGGCCAATTTTGCCATTGAGTCTCCCTTTCATCTTCAATTAAGCTCTTAATTGAATGAATTAGACTTCCAAGCATTTTCATTTCTTTTGTTTTGGCCTTTGATCCTTTAATTTTTTTAATTTTGACCAGTTGACTCATATTTCAATTTTTCTCTTTAATTAAGATCGTGATTGCATTAATAAGACTTTCAAAAATTTTCATCCCTAGCCTTTTTATTTATGCAAATTCCATCAATTTCAAACTTTTTCTTCAATTTCACTTCAATTAAACCCCCTACTTGCATTCCCTTAAAATTATCCTTGGCCTAGTTTTACTTGCTTTGGATAAGTTTTCTCGGTTGTTTTTTTAAAATATTTTTATGATTTCATCACAAATTATTTTTTCATGTTTTTTTTTTGTTATTTTTTACAATAGTCTTTATTTTCCAAAAATATGCCAACATTTATCTAAAAAAAACTTGGTGCAATTGTTTTTTAATTTTTAAAAGGGGTAAAAATTAGGTTATGACAACCCGAATCGTGATTTTAACATGTTAATTTGCGAAGGTCTAGTCGATCTAAAATATTGACGTCTTAATATTAAAAAAGAAATCTTGAATTATTTTTTTGAAGTTAAACCATGCTTTTTACATGTCATTAATATTGTCTCTTGACCTATCAATTTGATTGAGTCATATCAGGACAGTTTCCATACAATTTAATTTTAAATTCATATTAAACAATAAATTAAATTAAAAAAATTTAAAATTAACACATTAAATCAAATTTAATAATAATATCAAATAATTATCTCTTCCCCATGCTTTCCTTTACATTCAAAAATTTCTTGATCCGGTTTACAATGTAATGCAACGCTGTAAACTAATGTCCTTCTGGTCAATGTGAAGTTTTTTTTTTGCTCCAAGGTGTCCTTTGGGTAATCAGAAATGAAATACTTTAAATGAGAAAAGGGAAATACAAACTATATTTAATTTTAATATCGGGGTTTGATTAGTAGCAATAAATTCAAATGATATTTGAGTACTTTAATAGATGAAAAAGAATGGTGATTAAAAAAATAAATTCATTAACGGTGACAATTACAATAACAATATTAATGTACCGTTTTAAAAAATAAAATCCCATTCTCTTTTTTTAATAAATAATTATTGTGTTTATTCAACCTTTTAAATTAAAATATAACTATGTTTAATTTTTACTCCATTCCCTCTGCATTCGCTGCCACCAAATTCTTTTTAAAATGGAAATTAATTTTTGTATTCCTATTCTCGTCTTTTCATTTCTCGCTTTTTAATGATATTTAAGGGTTGTTTTCACGAGTCACAAGAAAGTCTTGTTTTTTTATGTACTGTTAAGAGCGTTGAATTAAAGCTCACCCAATTTCACGAGCCTCCCTTGCTGATGAAATTCATTTTCTCATCAATGATTTGTGTGCGTGACGTGCGAAGAAAATCTTCGACGACGGCCATGGCATGCTGCTATAGAAAAATCAATCACGAGAAGAAAAACAGGCTCGTGAGCATGCATGTCGTGCAACATTCCTGAACACACATCTGAGCACTGTTCAAGGTTGCTGTGAGTGCACCTCCAGAACCAAGTCTTAACAATGCCATGATTTATTATTGGCGATGATCAAGATATATACTTCTCTTTTGGGAAGAACAATCAAACTTTTTTTATTTTTTATTTATTTATCGATTGTGTGTATACAAAGGTTAGGAATGAGTGTTAGGATACGAGTGCTCATTGAAATACAAGTTCGTTAACTACGTTGTTAATATTGACGAACTTTAGATGGAATGCATGGAGTTTTATGCTCTAAACAGAACAACCCTATCTCTCTCTCTCTTAATTAATTAATTATTTATTATGATAATTCTGAGAGGTATAATTCAATTAATCATATTTTAAATTTGATTTTTAAAAATTGTCAGTTCGAGTCCTACAAATCTCAGAGCCACTAGAGACTTACATAGTCGTTAACTTTAGAGTCCGTAGAATTAATTGAGGTATACGCAAACTGGCTTGGACACCCACATTAATCTAAAAAAAAATTATTCACTATGTTGATTAAATTTAGAAATTCAACACATGCTTATAAAAGATTTCAAATCTGTATTTAAAATGTTAATTTAATTAGGTGGATTTAGATTAATTTTTTTAAAAGTTAAAATGATATTATAGGCTCTCTTTTTTTTCAACATAGTTTGACCAAGAAATCAAGTGAACCGGTCCAATAAAATCAACCTTTAATTGATTTTTTCTTACAAGTTAGTCTAGATCCTAGAACAAGTTTAATCATTGTATCCTATATGTTTCATGTTTTCACTTGTAACACTACTTTCATCATTATGGGTGTCGTTATTTAATAATCAATCTTCGTTTTTGTAGTAATTTATCAAGTATTTGTGTTTTTTTTTATTTTTAAAAAGATGATATATGTATTTGAAAATTGTGAGAGAAAAGATTTTACATGCTGAGAGCTAAATCTCAATATAAACTTACAGGAAATGTTAAAAAAAAATACAATATTTATACCAACTTAATTTCAAACAATTATTAAATTAAATTTAGATTCTTTAGAAACACTGAAACAACAATCACCACTTCGCGTCTAGTTTAGTAAAGGAGTTTTTCCGCGTGCCATTCACGTGACGCATGTGCAAGGGTTCTAGGAAAGCAAGTGGCCACGGAGGAGAAGGCCGTGTATATAACTCACACACACCTCAGCTGCCTTTTTTTTCAACTGTTCATTTTTCTAGATGCTGATAAAAGTTACACTTCACATGATTTATAATGATCAGACGGTTACAATTGGCCATGTTAATCAAGTCGAAGCTGGTGCTCATCATCTCTCGAATGCCACCCATGAAAACCGAGTCCGATTGGCTCTTCATCTCTCTTTTTTATGATTTTTCTTCGCTCGGCAGAATTTTATGTTCCATTGTATGTTTTCTAATGTGATTTCTGAAAAGAAAGAATTAAAAAGGATTTGTTTTTTTATGAGAATTGAAAAGGTTTTGTTGGAGACATGCTTTAATCTAAAGTTATCGATGCTTCAACTCGAAGCCTCCCTGACTCTCCCCGATTACGGGGTGGCATTATCTCCTTCCGAGCTATGATTAATTAATTTATTACTCTCGAAAAGCTCTTTTCGGGTTCACAGCAGTTGTTTTTTATTCTATTTTTTTTTAAAAAAAATATTAAAATATTTATATTTTTTAAAATATATTTTTAATACCAAAAACACAAACACGCCGAAAAACAAACACAGGCATGGCCGAATATACATTGACATAACTGCCCTTGATAACCGCTGCAACATCATTTACATAGCGACAGAGTTGATTAGCTAGTTGAGAGGAAGACAAGAAATACATGAAAGGCTAGTTGCAACAAAGACCTAATTTTGTCTTGCAATTAAGGAATAGCTGCTTGCGCGGATTATTATTATTTTTATTTCTTTTTATATAAAGTGATAAATATATTGTTTTTGGCATGCCTTCTTTGGCTGCTTATTTATTCATAGTTATAAACAAATACAAGTTATAAATACGAAAATAAAAACGAAATTCCAAGTGCATAAAGGCTGTGCATGTTTAACCAAAACATTTTTTTTTTCTTTGAACATCGTACGCAACACAGGATGGATTGATTTATTTTCTTGGGTCACAACGGATTAGGACATTGCACCTTGTATTTTTCTGCTCAAGTCTCCTTTGATCTAGAAAAAAATAAAAATCAGCAAGAATTTCTATAAAAGAGAGGGGTATTTTTGTTTATTAACATTTTAAAAAAAGATAAAATAACATAATGTTTTTAAAAAATTAGTAAAATATCATATTTTATATATGTTGGGATCGAAAACTTGAGATTCAAAATTGTCTGTCATTTGAAAATGTGACATTTGAAAAATAAATTAAATGAGTTGGCTCCAATTATATATATAAAAAAATACTTTACAAATATATCAAAACTTCGATTATAACATTACCGGAAAAATTCTGAAAAAACAAATATAATAACAACACAACTTTAAACCTTGTATTTTCTAATCGTAATATATATAAACTGTATTATTTTATGATAATCTTTTCAAACTATGTTGTTTTATTATTTTTTAAAACAATACTATTTTGAAAAAAAAAGTCAAAAGAAAGAGAGAAAAATTCTTTAATTGATTGTTTAAAATAATTTTTTTCACTCTAATTAAATCCAACTATAATGTTCAATTTAAATTTAATCAATAAATAATTTAAATTCACATATTTAAAGATATATTATATCACCAAATTCAATCCATCAAATTACTTATATTATCACCATCACCTTTATTTTACTTTAATTCTCCTCCGTTGCCATGCTAAATGACCCAAAAATATCAAATCCAAATACCTTTTTCTAAGGTCTTATTTTTCCACGACTACACAAATCACAAAATTAAAGACAAACAATATGATATATGATTGAATGAGCAGAAAATAGTGTTCTGGTGATGGTATAGATGAGGTTTTAATAGGGATGAATATTTACTGTTGACAAGATGGAGAATAGTTATATGAAAAAAAGAGATGGTATTTTTAAAAAATTAGTTTTAATATTAATTTATTCTTTTTTATTGTAATAAATAAGAGAGGTTGATGTTTGATTTATTTTTATATTGTTTCTAGAAATTGAATTCTTTTAAAAATTTATTTTTTACTCTAAAAATGGTTATAAATACAAGATTTCATTAAAAATTTAAATTGAATTCCATTTAGAGGATCTATTTTGAGGTATTGAATTCTAGTTGGAATTTATTTTCATACTAAAAATGATTATAAATATAAAATTTCATTAAATATTTTTAATTTCGAAGGATTAAACAGCCTGTAAAAAAAAGGATAATTTGGTAAGGAAACCTCGTGGGCAAGCTATGATTTGGAGTTCCCTACTGTTATGTTGACTCTCTGCCCCTCTCTCCCTGTCCATCTCTTGCCCTTCACTTTTCTCCTTTGCTTTTTGATGGGTTCTCATTAGTATAATCTTTCTTTCTTTCTTTACCTGGTTATAAATGCCACCTCTCTTCACTTCATTTTGCTTTCCCTTTACTGTTTCTCTCTCTCTCTCTCTCTCTCTCTCTCTCTCTCTCTCTCTCTCTCTCTCTGTTTTCCTCCATTGCAAACTAAGCTTCCTTTCCAGCTTTCTGAAAGGTCCCTCTCTCTTCCCTCCACATGCACACAAAGACCCACCAACCATTTCACCCATTTTATCTTTTTTAGGCCCCTAGAATCACCCTCATTTATATTACTATCCCCCCCTCTCCCTTTACACATTTTGCCTCGAAAGATTAGATTTTTGTCTTTCTTTCTTTGCCATTTCTTTCTTTTATCATTCACAAAATTCTTATTTTTTTGGCCAATTGGAGGCCACGACTTGTGCTTCTAAACTACTACTCTCTGCAGCTCTGCCTTGTTGTGGCTATTGGGTTTTGGTTGATTTGTGTTATTCAGGTCTACATTGGCCTGTCCATGCTTATTGAGTCTCACTTGCCTAGAAAAAGAGAAGCCCTTTATTTGCTTTTGTGGGTGCTCAAGGAAGAATATCAAGGGGGTTAGCTTTGACACTCAGATGACTGCAAAGGTAAATATGCCTTCCCTTTTTTTTTCTTCGAAGGTTTCACATCTCTTTATCTGTCTCTTACTTGGATCATAAGAGATGCTTTTTGAGAACTTATTCCTTTTTCTCGTAGTTTTGAGATTTGTGATTTAACTGTTCGTGACTTATGGGTCTGGGATTACTTTTTCGCTGAACTTTGATTTTGCACTGGTTTCTTGGGTCAGAGAGACTTTTCTGGAAATGGGTTTTAGTTGATTTGTCAAATACCTGGAGCGTAGAAGTTGTTTTCATGTTTGTACGCACTGCAGAAACCTTAAGGAACTGCCAATTGTTATGCAATTTAAATTCTTTAAATGTCCCGTGGACTCTCTCCTATCCCTTCTTTTGTTTAATTTTTCTTTGTTTGGTTCCTTTTAAATAGTTGTAGATGAAGCCAAGAATTTATTCTACTCAATTTCCAGTAGATTAATTTTCCTTTGTTTTCATTTCCTTGAGGTTTTAGTGTTAATCGGGAAAATAAAGCTCTTTTTTAATCAATACGTTGCTTCAGTTGTTACCTTCAGAGAGTGTTGGACAAAACATTCATCTCGTATAAAAAGTTCAAAACTTCATCAGTTGGTCATCTTGATGTGTATTTACATCCATGACATTTTATCTTTGTCCAGGTGGATATCTGTTAATCTCTTGGTGTAAAGTCAGATTGCATAATACCGTTTTCAATTGTGATTTCTGGAGGACCAGATATGTCATCTGAGAGTTTGAATGCAGAACTATCAAAGAAGACATCGGTTTTTGGTCTGAAACTATGGGTTTTAATAGGAGTATCTGTAGGAGTGTTTATAATTTCTATTCTCTGTGCCTTATCTGCATGGGTTACATTTCGGAGGAAATCTAGGAGATCAGTGGACAAGTACTCGCATTCCAAAATACCAAATACATCAAAAGATATTAAGGTTGATAGGGTTGGGGTTCAAAATTTCAACGATCACCCTGAAAGTTTATTCCTCACAGTCAATGATAAATTGAGTGACAAGAATTCAGAGAAAATGCAGGTTCATTTGGGAATGAGCAAATCTAGTGATCCTGACAATGCCAGTCAATGCAGCTCGATTTATCACCATGAGAGGGCATGCAGTTCCCATTCAGGGGAAGAAGGAAGCTCTGGGACTTTTCGGAAGCAATCTTCATTATCACACGCTGGACTTGTTACAGCCTCTCCCTTAATCGGCTTGCCAGAATTTTCACACCTTGGATGGGGCCACTGGTTTACACTTAGGGATCTTGAGTTTGCTACAAATAGTTTTGCAGTAGAGAATGTGCTTGGCGAGGGTGGATATGGAGTTGTATACAAGGGTACACTAATAAATGGAACCGAGGTAGCAGTGAAGAAGCTTCTTAACAATCTGTAAGGATTCTTTAAAGATGTCACCTCTTACTTTTGTGATGCCAAAATCCACTGCTGTATTAGTTTATCCAACAATTTTCTTTTGGATTGTGGTTTTAGGGGACAGGCAGAGAAGGAATTTAGGGTCGAAGTGGAGGCTATAGGTCATGTTCGACACAAGAATCTTGTGCGGCTTCTTGGCTACTGTATCGAAGGAGTTCACAGGTATGATGTTATTTTCTGCCTTCCAGTCTCACATGAGTCTGTGGCATGTGCTTCATGATTCTACCCTGGCATAGCTTCTTTGATCATCTTTGAGCTTGATTTTTTGCATAAAAAATTTATTTGCACAGGATGCTGGTGTATGAATATGTGAATAATGGGAACTTAGAACAATGGCTGCATGGGGCAATGCATCATCATGGTATCCTTACTTGGGAGGCCCGCATGAAGGTTCTTCTGGGTACTGCTAAGGCGTAAGTTCTTAGCTCTATTCAAACCACATTTGTCCATTATTTCAAAAGAACCTCCATAAAATGTATAGATTGGACAGTTTATTTTTTACTTACTTCATCTAAAGTGGTTATTTAGTTGTGGTTGATTTTTAACTCATTTCTCAAGGAAAACTTCAATAAAGGATGATGCCAGAAATGGAATTAGTATTTTCTTTCCCTGGATGTATACACAAAGATGATGAAATTGAAATTGTTTTGTAAACCTGAGGCAGGCTTGCTTATTTGCATGAAGCAATAGAACCAAAGGTTGTTCATCGAGACATAAAATCCAGCAATATTTTGATTGACGACGAGTTTAACGCCAAGGTTTCTGATTTTGGATTGGCCAAGCTCCTTGGTTCTGGAGAGAGTCATATCACAACAAGAGTTATGGGTACATTTGGGTATGTGTACATTTTTTTTACATGTGCAATAGTTTGTCTCTATGGTGAGTATCTCTTGATGGGTGTCTCATTTGTGGAACTCAGTTACGTTGCACCAGAGTATGCAAACACAGGCTTACTAAATGAGAAGAGTGACATTTATAGCTTTGGAGTCCTGCTGCTAGAAGCAGTGACTGGAAGGGACCCTGTGGACTATGGCCGGCCAGCTAACGAGGTACCATATTCTTTGATGTATATTTGGGCACACACATCACATGCACTTTCTTTCGAAAAGAATATTAACTTTTTTCTTCCCAGAGTTTTTCCTTAGTGCACATCACTTGCATATGACAGGTTAATCTTCTTGAGTGGCTTAAAATGATGGTTGGGACAAGAAGAGCTGAGGAAGTTGTGGACCCAAATCTTGAAGTTAAACCAACAACACGTGCTTTAAAACGTGCTCTTTTGGTTGCACTAAGGTGTGTTGATCCTGATGCAGAAAGGAGACCTAAAATGACCCAAGTTGCAAGGATGCTTGAAGCTGATGAGTACCCGCTTCGTGAGGTATGATCTTTTATTTCTTTTCTTTTCATCTTTTTCCATTCAGCAGTTAATATTTTCATGGAAATTTGGGAATTCTAATTTTCTTTTCAGAAGGGTGCATAGCCTGTCATCCTGTTTTTGTGTGGAGTAACCTTTATAAGGTACTTGCTCTGGAAGGGATAGGTTTCCCCGGAAACTATCTATTGTGAGCTTCTTTCCTATTGCTCATTCTGCAAATTTCCTGACCAAAGGATAGGTTGGACACTTGCGGTGGACACCTTTGTTGCTATATGAATCTGTCGAGGAAGATCTTGTTTTTCCTCACGCAAAGTTATAATATCTTCCATTAATTATGACAACATATGATCCTCGAGTATGCATAATGAATAGGGCAGCTTTTGCATCATGGGTAATGCCATTTGGTTTTATTTTGAAGCCTACTCTTCCATGTGATATAGCAATATTCTGTGATAGCAATTGCTTCAGGGAGACGGTCTGCCCTATTTGCATTTGCTGTTCCCTAGTCTGTTCCGGAGACTTCTCTCAAATTATCCAGATGTTTTCTTTTCATTTATCAACTATTATATAAATCTGGATGTGAAGGGTTCAGAAACTCTTTTATTTTACCATGCTCATGATATTACAGTATTGCAGAGCTCATGAATTTGACTTGTACAATCCTTTGCAGGATCGAAGGAACAGAAAGACTCGTACTACTAGCATGGAAATTGAATCCATGAGAGACGAATCAACAGAAAGTGAAAACAAGGGAGTGGATTCAGAAAGCCGTTTAGCTGAGACAACTCATGGATAGGACCGACGAGCACTATGGGGGAGAAGCATTACCTTCTCATCCATTAAATTAAAAGATTTCAATAACTCATCGATAATACACAATCTAGATGTTTGTTTTCTTCCTGCATGGAAAGGTGGCATGGATCCAGTTTACTCATTTTGATCGTGGAGTGTTGGCCTTCGTTCCATACTGCCTTGGCACACAAATGAGGAGTCGCTTTCAATCCCATAAAAAAAGGGCAACTTGAGAGAGAAGAAAGAGAGAGAGTTGTACAGATGTTTGCTGAGGTTCAATGGGCTTTCTTTTCATTACAATGAGTATAATTATTTATGGTTCTCATACTTTGTTGCTTACATGATTATTGTTCTTGGGATAGTGAATGATTATTTCCTTTCACTTTACACTTTTCCGTTTCCTTTCCTTTTTTTTTTTTTTTTTATGAAATATGATTTTCATTGATAAAAAACGATGATGTTTGCAGGCATCACTGCCCCTCTTGCTCTTTATTCTGCAATGTTTTGCCGTTTGCTGCAGCACAATGATGCATGCTCCACTGTGCTTGATCTCTTCTCATCACTGCATTCTGTCATCTTTTCAGTGCCATTTAACGTACTATAATGACTTGTCCCTTGAGCATGTGGCGTAAAGTTGAGTTTTCTCAGTTGAGCTACTTACTCATGAGTAAATATACAAGTGGGATATCTGCTTCCATGTTTCTGATCGTGATGTCGTGGAACTAATCAAATGTTTTTTCTGACTCGTTAAGCATGCTATTGGATCCTTATTATATTATATGAAATATATTCCAGATCTTTTCCTGTTCTCCTACTCATAGGCGAGAGGAGGTGATGGTAAAAGTTCACTTTGGTCCCTGGTCTTTGTTTTTCCAGTCTGATCTCTGGAGTTATGTGCTTTTATGTTTCAAGCCCCAGACTTCATTTCCATCATGTTACTCTACTTTTCAAATGCTATTGGAGCTTTTTAGGTTATATTTACAATAACTTAATATATAATAACTATATATGATTCAATGACAAAAAAATATTTTTTATATGATTTTTATGAATTAATTAATTATTTTTTCATACAGCCACATTAAGTTTTTGCTTAAAAACACATGCTACTAATATTTTATAGAAAAATAAATTATTGAGAGTCTTGTGTTTTTTTATTTTAATTACCTTTGATTTTTATTAAATAATGACGTTAATAAGAAATTTTTTTTGTCAAAACAAAGAATAAAGCATAAATAAATAATATGCATTTCAATTTAAGAAACACATTCTTTCTTTCAATCAATTATCATTTTTTCTTCCACGTCCTGTTTTCTTGACAATTCCTTCGGATCTAAGTTTGAATTCGGAGGATCCCAGCTTTTGACTTTTTTTTTTTTTTTGTCCAGTAATGGACATGCAACGGTCTAATTCTGGAAATTATCCTCGGGATAGTGTTGACAGGCCCCCTCGTAGTAGTTCCATTCGCTTAGGTCATCTTTATGCTATATATGTATTTTTTTTAATGGTAAGAAAAGGTCACCTGCATGCTGTACTGTGCCAGGCCTGCAGGAATAGCTACCAGTTCTTAAGATGGTTCCGAGCAGCCATGATTTTCAGGCTGCTTTTGTACGTTGTGTTAATTGACCGGTGCAATGAATCATAATCACACCTGTACAAATTTGTAAGACTTTTCTTTTTGCTCTTCTTTTTCCTCGAGAGTACTCATAGTCTCATACAGCTAGAAAGTATATCTATGCACATATTAGGGTTTTCTTTTCTTTTTTTGAAAAAGAAAAGGAAAAATACCATAATCAAGTAAGTTTTTATTTGCAAAAAGATGGTAGCTTCGCTGTCAACACCATTTCTACCGTCACAGAAAGTATAAATGACTGATAAAATACGAGCAGCAACCATCGTTCAATTTTACTATGATTATATCTCTAGTTTATTATGATCATGAACTCCTCTACCACCATTATTGCCTCTGTGCATGCTATGACCTGCCATTTTATTAGCATCATCATATTTTTTCACCAGCTGTTAATAAAATAATCACCAGCCTACCACCATCGATTTCTTAGTACTTCTATGACTATCATCGTCTCTATCAGCAACATTACTGCCCTTACCATAGTTCTTGCTGCTGTTGCTGTCGTGCCGCTGTCTTTAGCATGCTGCCAACCGTAGCCACCTCGTTGCTACGTCCCAAAACTGCATTATGCTGTTATTACCATTTGCGATATATATATATGAAGAAAAGAAATTGCTATGTATTATACCTGTCAAATCGCATCCATATAAAACCTTTCCCCTTTATTTTCTAAAAAAAAAGGCCAAAAATATTTAGAAACCCACAAAACAAGAAATCGTGTCAAACCGATCCATATACTTTCCTTTCTGTTTTGGGATTTTTTTTCCAA
The DNA here is from genome assembly GCA_019202695.1 of Populus x sibirica. NCBI lineage: Eukaryota > Viridiplantae > Streptophyta > Magnoliopsida > Malpighiales > Salicaceae > Populus > Populus x sibirica. The sequence continues at coordinate 835,422 of JAGMVL010002251.1, forward strand.
GAGTGATAAAGGAAAAAGAAAAGCTAACTTCACCTTTTAAAACGCTCTTTAATCATCAAAACAACCAAAAGAATTGGACTGGTTTAACTGTTCATATGAGCAATTAACCATGATAATATTTTTTAATCGTTTGATAATATCAACAATTACCGCTGTCTTCATGAAGGTGGTGGTGACAATATTTTATGTTATGTTATAGACAATATGTTATCTACGTTTCACTGTTTAAAGAAAAAGGGGTGGATGCTGTCCCTTGTAAAAAGCAAAAAAAAAAATTAACAGGGATCGGGCGAGTGGGTTTGTCTCAGGCCATACACCTGAAATTTTTTGTAACAGACCCATGAATTTCTTTTTATTGGTAATTTGGTTTTTTTTTATTTTTTTTATTTTTTTTAATTCCATTCTTTAATGTTGGGTTTTATCAGATTTCATCGTTCATTATTAAGTTGATTGTAAATTAATTTTTTATATTTTTATCATATAATAAAATAAAAAGAATTAATTAACTCAGTGAAGCACATAACTCGGGTCACACGTCTGAGTTTGGCTAAATAATTAGAATGAACTTGATATATTTTTTTTCTTTGGATCTACCAAGTCGATAAAATTATATCGGGACAACTCCTACATGATTTAATTTAAAATCCAGGCAAAACAAAATGTCGTGCTGGAATTTTTCAATCTTAAACTATTATATCAAATTTAATAACAATGTTGAAAACTTTTTGTCGTCTAGATATTATTTTTTTCTATGCTAATTTTTTTAATTTTCTCATGTCGAGACAACTCCCACTTTGTTTTTTTTTTTTAATCTTCTCATGTTAATATGCATTAATCATTAATTACATATGGTAGTGTATCCAAACAAAATTAATTACACTGACTTGATTGTTTAGAAAAGTGATTGTTCCTATTTAATTTCTCACCATAATTGATTTTTTTTAGATTTATTGACATGGACTAATGACATGGCATACTAATTAATGACTCAAAATATAACTTATAGAACATCACTATTTAGCGCCATAAAATTTCTTAATTATCCATGAAGATTACACTCACACATTATTCTGCCGTGAAATTTTTGAAAGGAACCCAATTCTTGCAGGGAAGTATCCATGATTTTTTTTTTTCTGGAAAGAATATGTCCTGATTAAATACTTAATTTTAGTGATATGAAATGGCTACACTTTATAGCGACTTCGATTTTATTTTATATCTTGCTCGCTTTCCCAAATAGTCCAAAAATAAAATGCTTCGAGTCACAGTTTTGATAGAAGGAGAGAATCAGAAAAGGAGAGAGAGAGGAAAAAGCCTCCACCGCGACATCTCTAATCCAAGCTGCATCTCTGTTCCCAGGATCAGAAGTTCAGAACGACTTGAGAAAAAATAGAAGGGCTTGATCGATAGGTTTCAAACGAGCAATTGTCCACTTGGATGGTTACCTCCTTCTAGACTGAAATGATATTTCGGCCTAGGGCTTATGACTTTCTTATTTGTTGACCCATTCTTGAACAGGGTGTTCTCAGGCCTCACTGCCTCGGCATTTTGAAACTGATGATCTCGAGTTTGTTATCAGATCGGCCCAATATCGAGACCCAGACATAATCTTGACCGCAGAAAAAAAAAATAATTTGCATCAAGCAAAAGCTTACACAGAGGTTCACAGGTAATCCAATTAGACGATTTACAGTAGAGACAAGAGCTAGTTGCTTTATTTTCTATTATTATTTCTCATTTTATTCATCCATTCCTTCTTCTTCTTCTTCTTATCAACAACCAGAATGTATATATATATTTCAGACGAATCAACGAACTGAGATTCAACAAGATATAAGAAGTTTTTGCAAAAGGGGGATGACATCCGCTTAAGAACCAATTCACATAAATTTTATAGTGATAGAAGACGAGATATTCTCATCGAATCGTCCACAAACTGAGCCAGTAACGAAAGTGAAAGGATAAGAGAATATATTTATAATGAATAATCCTTTTTTATTTGCACAACAATACATCACTGGTATAAGTTTGACATGAGCACATCACCGTTGAAGGAATAAGATAATCTTGGCACCATAAGCTCCTTGATGTAGAAATCCACCATTGATCCTATAATTAGTTCCTTACTTTTCCAATATTACAAAACAACTAAAATTAATAGAAGGTAAAAACACTATAGCCTCCCTCATATTTTCCTATTCATCACTATATAGTGTGGTGATTTTTTTTTTTGTCATTCTCAAGAAAAATTGATTGTCTTTGAACCAGGGGTATTTTTGTCTTTTTATATAGTGAATTAGTCATTATGAATTTGTATGGGGGTATTTCTGTCTATTCAATATATTTATGAGTGGCAAAAGAATCAAAATACCCCTGGGAAAAAAAAAACTACACTGTAGGGCAGGGATGTTGTTGTCTTTTTTTTTTAGAATACAATAAGATTATGTATATGACATTTATGACAAAAAAAATTAAGCTATTGAAACAGGGGTATTGACTTTTTTTCTCATAGTTTTTTTTAGTAATTATTGATTTGGTTGAGGGTTGTAACGTAATTTATCATTTAATTTATGATTTTTAAATGCAAAAAACTACTAGTGCGTGGGAGACGCCGCGTACTTTTGCAAAGCATGCGGCGACTTCCGGTGATGTAAAATGAGCTTTCGCCGTCTCATTTGGTTCTCCTCCGTGTCCTCTTCTTTTGATGGTGGCACGTGACATCTAAAGGTGATTGGTCCTTATTGTTGTTGGTGTTTCAGATTTAGTCATTTTAGTCATGATTTTTTATTTTGTCTTTATCCCTTTTGTTAAAGTTTTATTTGTTTTTATTTTAATCATTCAATTCTAATTTGTAAATGTAAATTTTTAAATTTGGTCATTTTACTTTTAATTTCTTATATTTCTTCTTAGCGTTTTTGTCAAAGTTTTTATGGTTTTCAATTTATCTCTCATATCAGGTTTTTGATTTTTTTTTTCAAATAAGAATAATACTAATTTCAAGTTGGTCCTTTTTTTATTTTTTTTTCTTTTGTCAAAGTTTTTATGATCTTTAATTTTATCCTTCAAATCAAGTTTATATTTTTTACAATTTCAATAGTAATAATTGTAGTAAATCATTCTAAATTCCAGTTCGGAATAATAAATTCTAAGAAATTATAAATTACATTTTTCAATAAATTCTAAATGAATATAAATCTTAATTCTATTAAAGTAAAGTGGAATAAAAAAATCAAATATAAAAAAATATTATATAAATTAAATGTATTAAATGTGCCCTATTAATTAAATATAAGAGGAATATATTAGATAGGTAATAGGAAAATAATAGGAATGGTCCTAAAAAGAATATCTGACGTAGCTATTCACAAATAGGATCCGGGTAGTTTGTGTCATATCAAGATAAAAAAATATGAATATAATTGAGTTGTAAAATTTCTCTTTGCCAAAGAGAAGACACGGTAATAGTAGTGGTGGTGGTGATTATAATAATAGTAGTAGTAGTAGTTGCAATAGCAACGGTGGTGGTGGTAACAATAACAACAACAACAACAACACCCTTCAAATCAAGTTTATATTTTTGTTATTTCAATAATAATAATAATAATAATAGTAATAATAACGATACTAATAATACTACTAATAATGGTAATAATAGTAATAATAATAGTGGTGGTGGTGATTATGATGATAATGATAGTGGTGATGGTGATGACAGTGATAATGATAATAACAATAATAATAGTTGTGGTGGTGGTAGTAGTAATAATAATAATAATACTAATAATAATGATAATAACATTGATAATAATAATGAAATTGATAAAAGAAAAACAACTAAAAAGGAAGAAGGTTTCTCTATAGCCATATTGACAATCTATTATTCACTATAATAGTCAAGTGATGTCTAAAGCCTTCCTAAAAAAAAAACACTTGCCTTGAAGCCAAGATTGTTTATGTATTTTCACATTATTTATTAGTCATTGTAGTTTTTGGCTGGGGGTATTTGTCTATTTTATATTTTTAATTAAAGTAAAATAGCAAAAATACCCCTGAAGATAAAAGAATCAACACAACGGGCGCAAGGGTATCTTTGTATTTTTTTTATAAATAATCAAATTACACATGGGTCATTGAATCCAAGAAATGCAAGTAATTGGGGTTAGGGGTATTAAGATCTTTTAGCCTCAGTTTTTTCTCTTGTCAATTGTAGGTTTGATTGATGGTGATAACATAATTTACTATTTAAATAATATTTTAAAATTTTAAAAAACTATTGGCACATTGGGGTCACCATGTGTTTTGGGCGGTGTGTGCGGCGACTTTCAATGGTAAAAAAAGGCTTCCATCGTATAATTTTATTTCATGTTGTCTTCTTTTCTATTATGAGAGTGTGTGTTGTCAAAAAATAAGCAATGTTGTCTTAGCTTATAGCATTGTTATACATTTATTATGATCGGGTTTTTATGTTATTTTATAATCTTATTTTAATATGTAAATATTATTTTTTTGTATAAAAAAATAGTTCGGCAGCATGAGCACCAAGCTAGTATTAATTATTTCATTGCGTCACCATTAATCCCACAAATCTCCTAATGCTCATTGTCAATGAAACAGTTCATACCAAGATATTTCTTGAATGCAATATTTTCAACTCGGTTTCTTGAGATTCGTCGGAATGGGAACATGAAGACTTACATAGATTGTGTGTTAAAACAATTCAGTGTCATTGCCAAAATTTGGCAGGTTAGTCAATGAATAAGGACACGCCCTACAAATCCCAGCTACTGCGTGAATTCAATAATGCCGTTGTATGAAATATAAATTTGTCCTCTACTGTTTTTGAGAGAAAAAAATTAAGTAATGATCAGTGATTGGGAATTTGAATATGTTTTTTTTATCGGATTCGAGTTGATTTTGACTTTTGAAATCGATGAAGAGCTTTAACAATTCAATATTTCGGAGACATTAATTTAAAATGAAGCAAATTATTTGGACTCTACCGCTGCTGGTATATTAAACTGACCTCTCTACGTCCTTCTACTTAAATGTGTGTTTGTTTTAAAGATGGAGGTTAAGATTTGGCTGTGAGATTTATAAAAAAATAAAAAAAATCTTTTATGATTGAGTTTTGTATATAATTGAGTTATATCTAACCACAACATCAATCACAACTAGTGGTTATTGAAAACAACTAGTTGCATATGGTAGGTGTGATAAAGTCTAAAAATTTGATTTATATTATTTTTTAATATATTTTATTAAGTATTTTTTTTTAAATTTGAAACTTATAAAATAAAAATAATAAGATTTAAATTTATAATGTTTTAATTAACAAAATCTTAAAATAATATTAAAGAACTATTTAACTAAAAAAATTAAATTATTAGACGGAGAGGCTGTTTTTACCATGGGCATTTAAAAAAGGCCCCTGTTTCCATTCCTCTACTCAAGTCTGCTTTAGTATATAAAAGACAAAGATGCTAACCTATACATACATTTTTCCTTAATTTTTTAGACTGAACAATTTCGACAAGCGTGTTTTGGTTAGGATTTCAAGAAAACCTAATTATTACATGTCTCTGTCGCTTGTCTAAAATTGTTTGTGTTCGAACAAGTGGAAGTAGAACTCGTCGGATTAAATAATTTATCTCGATTCCTTCTCGGGTTCTCGTATATGACTTACCCTCCCACTAGACATATATTATAGCAAATTAAGCTTTTGATTTTGACTATACCACGGGAATGTGATTGGGGTCACAGACAAATTGATATATATATATATATATATATATATATAAATTAGCCGTTCTAACATAAAATTGTTCGATCAAACTGATCATACCGAAGATTAAATATTCTACTTAGTTTATTAAAAAAACAATCTAACACTGGCCTTTAAGTTAGTTCATTGCTACTGATGAAAAAAGATTGGTGAGAAGTGAAGTGATAAATTTAAAAAAACAATCTAACACTGACCTTTTGATTTTTATTCTTTATTCTTATATCTTCTACCTCACATGCAAAGCATATAATATTCAACTTCACCTGCACTGAAAGTCAATCTAACAACATGAAAGATTATATATGGTTTGACAAAAACTTAGGAAGGCAAGAAAAAAGAGAGTAAATTAAGGAAGGATTAGCCCGCGGCATTTATAATCGCAAGTCGTGACAATTACAGAAGAATATCATTAAATTTACTAGGAAAAAGAAGAGAACTTTCAAAATGGAAAAAACTTTCGACAAGATCGTAATTACGACTATATATCCAATCTCCTTGCACAGCATATTGTCAAAAAGCCAAATATATATATATATTCAAATTGAAAAGTAATTACGACTATATATCCAATCTCCTTGCACAGCATAGCAGGATCAAATTGATCATTTACAAGTAAAGGAGACAGCCATCTCCGATATATATTGCAATTTCACAACCCCGTTGTGATCGAAAAGCTATGTACCGAATTAATTGCACTTGCATATATACACAACACACACACACACACACACCAACATATATATATACACGCAATTTAACCTCCCTGTCCAATATATAAACGCAATTCTAATTAAATTGAGTGCAGTCCTACCAGCATGCACCGTCTCCTGTCACTTAATGCTCTCATTTCCAGTTTGGCAAGCTCAAGCAAACTGCCATTCCTATGAAGGGATACCCCATCATTCATTTTTTGACAAAAGCGAATAGGGTTTTTATAGAATCAATGAGAATATAAAATCCAGTTGCCAGAAATATGCAATCAATGCTCTATGGGAGCACCATACTGGTATATTAGCTCATCCATGGGAATCTAAGTACACTAAAGAAAGAGAGAGGATATCGGGGAGGAGTTCATGGCTGTTGCTTGTGGATGAAGGAGGGAACTAAATCTTGCAAAAGGCCATAATCAGGAGAATAGAGCTGGTGCTGCTGCAGCTGCTGATTCTGTGGAGCAAGGCTGTGATAGAACATCGAAGTTTGGTCGCCTTGTTGGTTACTCGCTGGTAGTAAGCGAGTCAGGAGATCCTGAGGAAAGCTCTGCCCTATTGATGTCGATGCCAGAAGGGAAGGTGGTAGCATTCCAGTAGCATTACCTCGAAGAGTTGCTGGACAGTGATGGTTATGCTGCCCTTCATACGTGGTGATGACGACTGATGGGTCTTGGAATGATCTTTCCACACGTTTCTTAACCGTGCATTTTTGACTGGTGCATCTGTAATAACTTCTGCAATTTCAAAGCAAAGGAGAAAAATATTCTTTTGTGATGATCTTGAAGAAAGCTTCCAATGTAAAAGAGTTTTTACAGATAACACCATACTTTGAGTTTGCAGCTACCAGCTGCAAGATTTTCTTTTTCCTTTTCTTTTCTTTTTTGCCTATAGCTAAATTCTGTCATGTGCAGTGTTCAGTGTTAAGAGTTAAGCAAAGGTCAAGAAAATGAAAGATATATAGAGAACCAACGGTATTGAGGCTAACTACTTCGTAGATAATTAAGGCACCCAGCTAGCAGTACTGCTAGGGTAATAAGAGCATTATTAATGCAGTGGTCATCAAGCTAGATGTATATATGTGCTCTTCCAGCACGAAACAAGTTAGAAAATCACACTGATATATAGGCAAATGATTTATAGGCTCTATAATTGGTTCAAATGTATGTCCAAAGAGGACTAATGCTCCTATGATGTCGTCTAAGTTCTCCTAACTTTGACACCAAATTAAGCTCTTAATTAGTTTTTTGCTTGCCCATTTTGGGGAGTACATTTGTTTGCTACAATTTGGCTTCACAAAATGGAAACTCTCACTATCTTAGCTAGAGACTCTGAGTGTGACAAAAGATCGGGCTTGACAACAATATCATTTGATAGAGTTAGAGGATAAAATTAACACCATGAATGCAATGATAGCCGAAAGATGTGATCTTTAAATACATGAAGTAACAATTCATCAGCACATCCGGCTAATAAAAAGCTAACTGCATAAAATAAATAATTTTAGCTTAAACAATGATTATCAATTATTTGGAGCTGCATTCTTTGATTTCTCATCGATTAATTTCTAGTACATATCTTACGGGTGCATATGTGTGTGTGTGATTGAGCAAAATGACCTTGGATAAGGGCTATTCTTCACAGCCTTCTGACCATACTTTCTCCATCTATATCCATCTTCAAGATTATCAATTTCACTCTTTGTCAAGAAGGCAAACCGTGGCTCCTTTTGCCGTTTCTCCTTCTTTTTTGTCTTGCTCCTAGTAATCACGAAAATACAAAGTCAAAGTGCATAGAGCGAGATATTTATAGTCCAAGCAGAGATTTCTTTCATTTTTGCACTAGGGTTTCTATCCACTAAAAGGATAATACTCTATTTTATTCAGAAAATCTTGTGCGTTAACTTCCAGGAAACTGATGAAATTAAGCGTTCAAATAGTTCTACGCATGGTACAGGAGTTTATAAGAAAAAGATTGCCCATATCCCTTTCACTAGAAGGAGTAAAAGTCTTATAATAAGTTTGAAAAACAACCAGGGAGAAAAAGCAATAATAACTTCATCAGTTATTAAAAGACTTTGACAAACTGTCTTGGGAAAAAAAAGTGGTATACACAAACCCTAATCAACTATAAAAAGAAAAGAAAGGAAATTAAAGGAGTTAATTCTGTAATTAAAAAGCCTGTTAACCTTTACCATGCATGAATCTACAGACTACAAAGGAGAATCAAGAAACTTACACTTTCTTAGCATCTCCATCCCCATCTTCACTCTCTTTTGGCTGCTTATCTTTCTTGATCTTCCCAGAGTCTTCTTCGGTTGCTCCATCATTAGAAGAAGAATTAGATATGGAGGAATTCGGCGTGGATGGTAGGTTTTCATTAGTAGCTGCTGATAATTCTCCAGCACCAGTTTTCTTTGAACCGTCTTCAATGGGACTAATTACCTCAGATGACGAGCAAGACACGTTGAGGGCTCTTGATAAGGTGTTATAGTGATCCACGGAGCCATGTAAACAGTCGGTGAAGCTCATATACGGGGGATCGTTAAACCCTTGTAAGCTTTGTGTGGGTGATTGTTGATTGTACACGGAGAGATTGTTGTCATTGAAGAATGGAAACACCGACACCGGCCGGTTGGTTCGGTGCTGAATATTGTAGTAAAAGGGATCGTAATTGTATGGATCCTCCTTTTCATTTGACATCAAGAAGAGGAGAGAAAAATAGGAGGGGGGAGGAGAAGGAGGAATTAGATACACTACAATGCTTGAAAGCTTAGAGAGGGGGGGCTTTTCTCAAGGTGCTTGTTTTCTTCTTATAATTAATAAATAGTAGACCTTTTCTGTTCGATTTTTATTTTATTTTTATTGAGATAGAAAGAGAGAGAGAGAGGGGCCGGGAGCGGAGAATTTAGTTTTGATGGTAGGTTTGGCTAATCTCCACTTATATATATATATATATATTTCTTATTAATTGAATTTAAATCTTTAAATGTTTTCTTGATAGGTAAAAATGTATGTTATGGTATTTCTCGATTTTTTCAAGTGTCTAAATTTGATGGATAATATATATCCGTAAGAATTTTTATTTATTTAATTTATCGAGGAAGTGGGGCGCGCTTTAAATAATTTTTTAGAGAAAGAATTTAATTATGGTTGATATACAAACTCATCTAACAATACCCTTTACTTTAATAAAAAATTAAATTCAATCCACAGTATCAAAAGTCTCATTTAATCATGGAAATGATAAGTTTTTCTACAATGTACAGCACAGAGGCTGAATCTTTAACAGCATGCAGTCTGGAAAACCTTTGATTTTCTCGGCTTTTCTTTTCAAAAACCATATGCTACAATTAACACTAACAGATTTAATAATTTTATTAATACATTTTTTTGTTAGTATATATTTTTATAATCTGTCAAAATATATTTTACCAATAACATCACGGACAAAATGAAAAAATCCTCGTCCAAAATTTATGATCTATCAATAATAAAATTACACTATTACAACTAAAATTAATCACTATTACTAGAGGCTTTATTTTCCAAAAATGCACTAAATAATTCTTATTCCACGATTTCATATGGTATAATGGACACACCTATATACACGTTCCATGCTTATTTAATTCCATGATTTATTCTTTTTATTCTGCTTAATTGAGTACCATACTGTATATTAATTTCTGGATAATTGATTATAACCAATACAGCGAGAATACAATTAATTACGAAATAATCAATTTCTCGTTTTATGCTAAATATATTATTACAAAATGGTAATAACTCAAGATTTCATCTATAAATTTGAAAACAGTTTAATTATCTCAAACCATATTCTAATTAGAGCTAGCTAGCAAGCTCGCATGGCATCCTATATATGAGATAAATAATTAGTTCCTGAATTTAAATTAAACTTCAGTGTAAAATCGATATCAAATTAATATGGTTGAGATATAAAGTAATCAAGAACTCGCTTTTTAACACAACTTTTGAGCTAGATATGCATTCTCTCTCAGCTACAAACCCAATTTATTTTTATTTAAAAAGGAAAGAAAGGATATTGGTCTTAATTAATTGAATCTCATCTTATTTTCTTATAAATTGGGGGGGATATTTTTTAAAAAAAATCATAAGAAAAGAAAAAGGTTGGAGGGATAAGGACAGGAAGGAGATTAGCTGCACCCATGGTTTGTGGTTGAGAAGAGGGGCCAGCCACGATTTATATGCACACAGTCACGGTCATGTAATAAAGGTGGAGGTACTAACTAAATACACGGTCAATGTTTCCAACATTACGGTTTCTATTGGAGAATTGGGCTCACACGTGTACCGTATTGGGCACCGTCATTTGACCGTGATTGGCACGTGAGAGTTTATTTTCCCGAAATTAAAAACAAATTGAAATCATGTCTCCACCTCCATTTTGCTGATTGGGCCTTCACGTCATCATCTCTCGTCTACAAATCTCCGTTTCTTTACCGAAGTTTGTGGCGAACTTTTTGTCCAAAGCACGCACTTAATGTCATTTGGAAAGACTTTTTATTTAACGGGTAAATGATCGGCTGTAGCTTCCATTTTATTTACTTATTTTATTGTGTTTATTTTAGACAAAAAGACATAAACATGTAGAGAGAAAATTAAAATTATAACCTATAGCACTATGTTTTCTCTCTCTTTCTTTATATATATATCTTTTTTTTCTTTTTCTTTTTTAAAGTAGGCGTACCATCAAATTGCTTGTATTTTCTTATTGAAAACCTCTAGTTATTAGATCCGACTTACGAATTAAGTTGAAAAAGAGCCCAAGTCATTAAATTAGTAGTTTGATTTGCGAGTTATAAGAAATTATCTTTATTAAAATAATGTAATTTTATTTAGTGTTGGCTCAACAAGGTTTGGACCAAGATTGACCGGGTAAAACTGAGTTGACTCGTGTTAATATATTGTTCAATTCAACTAAAAACCTGGTTTGAATTAACCTTTAAATCCTGAATTTTTTAGGTTAACTCGTCAAACCGAGTTAGGCTTAAAAATAATTAAATTTTGTATTCAGATCATTTACATATTTATAAAACTTTCTTGTGTTTTATATATATAATATGAAGCAAATTAAGTTACTATATGAGCCCACACCTCAAAAATTAAAGATAGGTATGATTATTAAACAAACCAAACTTTATATCAAAAGCGGGTCAAACGTAACTTGTCTATTAAAGGTTACGGTGGTCTGTCGCTTTTGTTTCCTGCTTGTCACTCTTGTTTTGTGTTTTTGTGTTCATGGGCTATCTAAGTGTTGCCATTGGAGTAACATTTCAGTTACTTTCAATCGATCGAGTTTGTTGCTCGGCATGATAACACACTTTTCTCTTGTCTTCATGTTTTAAACGGTGACCACACCTTAATTTGCTCTTAAGAAATATGGTACCAGATTACAATTTCTACTTTAATTTTCCTAATTACCACACAAGGATCCAAAAGTGGCTTTAATCTGCTATAAAAGTAAGAATATTTACAACAATGGCGAAATCACCTCGATTCCCCCCTTCATGCGACGTTATTGGATGCCATGGAAGGACCTACGCACCCCTATCTCGGCTCTAGGTTTTTAAGGGTAAATTGAATACCTTTACTGCATTCGTCTGTTTCTTTTGTTATTTGCCAGCCATTCCTTAATTAAATAACAACCTCTTCACTGGATCTTTCTTCTTCTTCCTTTTCATAGTTCCAAATCTACAACTTTATGATTCAAGAGTCTGCCATTTCGTTTGGTGTTGTTTATCGCCTCACCTATTTAGACCCTTTATTTTTGTTTCATGTTGTGTAGAGGTTCCCTTGAGAATTTGTGGGGTTGGAGCGTTGATATTTGGATCTAAAAGGATTTTTGGCATGAACAAGTTATTGGTATTGTAGTTGAAAAATTGTTTGATAAATTCATGAGATATGAAAGAGAGTTTTCTAAAAAGGAGAAGCTTACAAAAGCATTTGAAAGTATAAAAATTAAAAGGAAAAACTAACTTTTTACCATAAAAAAGCAATCACTACGTTTCCATTTAAAAATAAATTGAAGGTAAGTTCTTATAGAAAATATAGAGAAATCCATCATTATTAGTAATGATCGGTGACTGAGAAACAAGAATTATTTCGTTTGGTTTTATAGACAAAAGAGGAGGGAGAGGGAGAGGGAGATTGTATTACCTCCCCTCGATGCTTGAGGTGTACAAGTAACCCTACAGAAAACCAATTCGGGGAGTAATTAAGGCATCTCTTGTAATCAACCAGCTCTCTCATGAAAATTAGTCATGCCTATTCATTGAGCGTAACTTGAGATGATTGCATTGAATAAGTACGTAATTTTACATGTTTCTTTATGGTTTGTCCTGCTCTCAGAAAATAATGCTGCTTTTCATGCCATTTTGTCACTTGGGATTTGGGAAGTTGGGGAAACTAGCACTCCTCTCTCACCCGAAATGCGAAAAGAGCCGTCTTGTCGACTGAAAAGAGAAAAAAAAAAAACCTCTGCATTTTCCTTGAATCTACAGTCAATGAATCCAAAGTTGAAAGTCCCGAAATATTTAAGTATGTGTTTCCACCATAATTTACATGAAATTAAGTAGGTTTGAGTTTCAATAACTTTAATTATTTAGCCATGTGATTAAGAAAAAAATCAGAACAAGATCCAACAAACTTTCTCATGAAAAAATAAAGTATACAACAAGGATTGTGGCTAAAGTTGGTTTTTCGTTCTTCAAGAACCATGGTAACTTCTCTTTTTCTTTTTCCTTTTTTCTTTTTAAATACTACAAGTCCCACTCACTCCCCCCATTATTTCAGGGATCAACATTCAAATGGTTAACATTTGAATTTTGTTTCATTTCATAAATATATAGATTTAGTATATTACTAGTTTGATTTACCATGCTACATTGAGAGGCTCAACAATTTTGTTTTTCAATGCAAAAAAGGATCGGATGTTGTTAATGTTTTATCTATCATAAAATAAATTTAATTGTAAACTGAAAAGTTAACACGTGCTTTCAGTAAAAAAATTAAAAATTATATATGTTAATAATAAATTTATTGATTCCAACAAAAAATTGAGTTGAAAATCCGATATAAATATGTATAATTAGGTATATGATCTAATGATGCAACAATCTTTTCAATTATTTTTGTTAGAACATAAATATTTAAACTTCATAGAAAACATTTGTAGTATTATTCATGCTTATTTTATTAATATATTTTTTCAAAAAAAAACATTTTATTTGATAAAAACAAGAAGAATTAGAATAAATATAGATATTTTTTATCATTTAATATTAATGAGCAAATTATTATCAAAATTTAGGATATCACGTTGATACATAATTATCCATAGAGCAATCAATAATATCAACGTAAGAAAAAAAATTAAAAACAATGATTATTTTTTATTAGGATCACACTTTCCTAATAAATAAATAAAAGTGATGATTAAAACAAAGGTTTGTTAAAAATTTAAGCTATTTAAGATGAGTAGAAAACATGTATTTTTTAAATTTAAATTAAATAATATTATTAACGTATCTCTTGATTATTATAGTAAAAGCATTTGTTTTAAGTGGAATCAATATTTTAAGAAAGAAATTTCTTGGTTGTAAAAGCAAGTTAATAGATATGTATATAAACAATGTGTCCATGTTTTTATATGTGATTAAGGCTAAAAAAAAATGATAAATGTTATAAAATCATGTTAAAATATATTTTAAAATTAAAATTTTGATTTTAGATGAATACTCATGAGCAATTTATTATTACTATTAATTTTTTTGAATATTATGTACATGATAATTGAAAAATAAATTGTCAACATTCTAATAAAAACCGATAATATGATTTAAAATCATGTCAAAATTGAAGGGCTGGTTAATTATCATGTTAAATTTTTTTTTATACTGTAAAAAAAAAAAAATTCAAGTCCAAGGCTTGACCCAAATAGAAGAAGGTCAGGTGAGTTTGGAGTTATTTTAGGCTAGGCCCGTACACACATGACCTTATTTTTTTAAAAAAAAATTTTATAGGATGAACAACATGTTGTCCGTCTTTTTTAAAAACAAAAAGTATAGACAAACGACGCATTGTCTACTAGCCTAGATTTCAACAACTAGAAGGTGGCTAAAAAATCAGGTTAGGGTGTTTTTGGGTTCAAGATTCGATTTTAACATCTTTTGATACAAAAACACCCTATAAGCATCAACATAGTAATCTCTCAACTTAAAACATCACAAATTGCTCCAAAAATATAAAATCAAATAAAAAAACTCTTTCAAGCAAGATGGAAGCCAAAAAACCACCATCAAACTCTTTTCGTTGAATGAAATTTTTTGACATCAAGTTTGACTATTTTGATTTTTTGAATTGTGACAACCGACAACCTTCTCTCTTTTCTGCTTTTTTCTAATGAGTTTTTTTCTCCTTTCTCTAACTCAAAGATTGAAAAATAAACAAAATAAATTTTTGTTCCAAAATGATAGTTGTTGTGAATTTGCGGTTAGACATATATTCTTTATGCGTTTTACTTTTAGTCTTGTATCTTTTAATTTGGTAAATTTACCATAATTTCATCTAACTATGCTATAAAAAAGATGCGATTCAAAGGAAAAAAAGTTTGGAAGAAAAAAAGAAAGTTGGATTTTTCAATGAGGTATCGTTAAATTTTTCCAGTTTGTTTAGATGTTTTAGGTAATTGAAAAATATAGTATCTTAAAAATAAACTAAAAACAATGAGAAGAAATGTTAGATTAAAATGTTAATAAAGCAATATCAAAGTTATCATTCTGGTATAGCGTGATCAAATCTTTTTTTGATCCTAGATATGTCCTACTAGTCCATAAATATATCTTTCAAGCCAACCACATAATCTGTTTGAAACAAACTCTCATCTAATCGTGACAAATTCACACCTGATTGCTCAGAATCACTTGTTATCGCAAGTCCGACTACATCATTGACACTCATAAAACATATTTGGAAGAAAAAATTCAAAAGATTATGGTTTCTGTGTAAAATGATCAATTAGTTCATACAACTGAATCAATCCGTTGAGCCAGAGAATTGATAGTAAGGCTATATGTTTAAATGTCGTTATTTTAAAGTCTCGACAACTATTTTATCGTGTTTAAAAATAATAACACTTAATAAATATTATACTTTAAAAGTATGATAAGATAAAAATATCTTATTTTATCAAATTATTTTCAAATGATATTATTCTGTAAAAAATTTTAATTTGCTATGTTAATTTTTTTTAAAATCCAAAATTTTCTCCGGATTTAATTAAAGGAGAAACGTCAATTCTCATTTATAGCTCATCAAGTTAGGCGTGTTTTACTAACTTGTTGGCAGCCTAGCATAAATCCAGGTATTCCTCGAATCTAAAAGCGGTGTCAAAGGTTTCCTTATCAAATGTCGACTTTTTTGGCATTTATAGCTCGAACTTATATAATTGTTGTTGTGGTCTGGGAGCTTTCTGCCACCATTCAGCAAGCATGAATATCAAAAATTGAAGAACAGATGGCTGCGTTTAGAGTAAATTGTTACTTAGCCATCATAGTTAGCAAAGCTGGCTAGTCAATTCTCATTTATAGTTTTTGAGACTATTTATTTAATCTTTATATTTTTAAATTAGTTTGCAACTTAGTCCTTTTAGCAATTATTACATAGAAAAGAGAGGAGGGAGATTTAACTACGAAAGAAGATATTCTTAGAACGGAAAACAAACTGGTTAACATTAGTCGAATTGTGATTAATTTAGAGCTTTTATTTATAAAAAGAATATTCAAGGAAGAGTGTTGGAATTAAACCAAGTTGATATTAATATTCGATGCTTATGGTCTAAGGATTTGATCTCCCAGTGGATATATATTGATTTGATGTGTTTAGTAGTTAAAACAAAAACACCAGTGCCATGTATGATTTGAAAAAAATTATGTTATATCCGAAGCTTAATTTTAAAAAATTCTTCTAATCTTGGATAATTTTTTTCCTATAAATTACCGTACTGTTTTAAAAAATTCAAGAAATTTCATGGAGCTTAATGTTTACAATTCACCCCCTTTATTTTTTTCCTTCCATTTTTCTCTCTCTCTTTTTTCTTTCGCTCCCAATTGCATTCTAAGACTTTTTTTTTTAATAGGTGTATGTGTTCTTTTTGGATTGATTAAATTGATTGGATTACGTCAAAATAACTCACATATAATTTTATTTTAAATCTAAGCTAGATGCGAAATCGAGTCGGGAAATTTTTTATTTGTTAATTTTATTATTTTTTTCTGAATTTTATCCTTATATTTTTTTCTTGGTTGATCAAGTTGCTTTTAAATTGATCAAGTCAACTAGATCACATCAAAATAACTTCTACATGATTTGATTTAAACTAAGTTAGATAAAAAAAATCAAATCAAAATATTATAAGGTTGATTTATTAAACTAAATTTAATAATAATACAAAATAATTTATACAAACTATATATCTATTTTTAGTTGCATTAAAAAAAAATCACGTAAAGTAAACGAGTGTTCTCTACTTAGGCACGTTTGGACCTACATGACTCCAACTGGACTGCGCAAGGAACACGTGCCTGCAACCATCTAGGTGGTGGCCCAGTAGTAAAAGCTTGGGACCAAGAGGTTTTGCTCCTCTCGTGGTCTCGGAGTTCGAGCCTTGTGGTTGCTCATATGATGGCCACGGTGGCTTACATGGTCGTTAACCAGGGCCCGTGGGATTAGTCGAAATACACGTAAGCTGACCCGGACACCCCCGTTAAACTAAAAAAAAAAAAACACATGCCTGCCTACCTCAAAAGAGAAGCCGTAGCATATGCTTGACAAGAAAACTTTAAAATTGTCAAGAGCCCCATTGATTTGACGCCGACATGAGCATGGATTTCGGTGACAATATCTAATCACCGGTTAGACCACGGACGTTTGTATCTGCGTCGAATCGTCGATACTCGATAGTGTTTTTGTGCCGGTTCGGCGCCGGCAACAACGGGAGAAAAAAAAAGTTATTTTTTTCTAAACCATGATTTCCTTTTTCTTAAACAAATATCTATCAGTTGCAATTATATATGTCGATGGCTTGTTTCAAACGTGTGTATAAATTTTTAAAGGTTTTAGATACAAGTTAGAGTGTATTTGTTTTTATATTTAAAAATTATTTTTTATTTTTTTTATTTTAAATTATTTTTTATTTTGAACTGTTTTGATACACTAATATCATAAATGAATTTTAAAAAATAATATTATTTTGATATATTTTCAAGTAAAAAACACTTTAAAAAACAATCTCAAACACTACTTTAGAAGTGAATTCAGGGCTGTTTGTTTTGAGACACCAATGTCATAAATAAATTTTAAAAAATATTTTTTATATATATTTTTAAGTAAAAAATACTTTGTAAAACAATCATCATCACAATATCAAACACTATAGAAAGTGAAAGTGAGGTGAAGAACCGATGAACAACAAGCCATAGATCAATTCTCTATCCCAAAACCGTTTATTTTTGTGATATTGTGTGATACGGTATGTATTTTATTTCAATTATAAATTAAAAGTATTTGATTAATTAATAAATAATATAATTTTGCATGAATTTCAATAAAAAAATATTTATTTAAAATATTGGGTAAAACAAAACTATAATTTATAAATTTACTTTCTTAAATCACAACCGCTATCCAACAAATACTAATTTCGGTCTTATGCCGAGGCAGGGCTTCCGACCAGTCACTTGATATGCACATATGAAAGGTGAGGGGCGATGATAAAAGGAGTTCAAGATCAATTCTGAATGAGAGAACATGAGAAGTAATGATGAGAACCGTCCAATCTGATATGGGTGGAATAATTTAGGTGGAGGGTCTTTCCACCAAAGACGGAATAATTATAATTTAAAGACAGCCAATGAATAGCCTGAGATTGTTGACTTGTGTGCTTGGCATTGTTGTTTTTTTTTTTAAAGTTAAGTCAAGAGGCGGCAGGGTGATAGTTAGATCTTTGCAGTATGAGGACAAATTGTACAATTAGTATATAAAATAAAAAACCATATGATGAATTATAATAGTATCAAAAAAATTGGGATGAAATTGCATATTTTTAGATGTAATGACTTTGAATTGTGATATTTAATTAATATCATGGTTTAAAAATGCTATATTTATTTAACTATCACAATTAAAAACCACAATATCAATTAAACATCACAGTTTATAACAACAACAATATTTTAATTGATATTGTGGTATATAACCGTAAAATTAATTAAATTATAGTATTATTAGGAAGGATAAATCGATCAACTAATTAATAATGGTCAGCTAAACCAACTGACCAGTTAACACTAAAAAAAAGGACAATTATTATGTAAAAAATAGTTTTTTAAGATTTTAATTGAAGTTTTTTTTTAATCTATAAATTGGACAAAGATATGTACGAAGGTTGAAACATATGTGTGCAACCCTTTTTAAATAATAAACTAAATAGGTCTAGCCAATTAAAATTGAAATTAAATAAAATTCTAACACAATGAATCTAAAAATAACAAGAAAAATATATTATTAACTAGTTTAATTTTTTTTCTTGAGCTTATCAATCTAATTTATAAAAATATAGTAAAAATATCTAAAACAAAAATCACATAATACACATCCCTCATCATCAATCAAGATTATAATCATTCTCTAATAAACATTACTTAGGATAATTTAAGGCAAACGGTTAAAACTGAAGGAAGTTATATTCATATTCTTGTAGGGGATCCGAGTTAAAATTATTTAAACTTAAAACTTTCACGAACCTATAATTTTAAGTGAAGATTATATATTTAGACTTGACTGCTATTTTTCATTTTATTAAAAAGTTAAAAAATAACATTTGAAATTTTAATTATTTAAAAACCATAATTTTGATGCCAAGTTAAATAAATATTTCAACAAAAAATAAACCGGTAGGATAAAACTCAATAAATAATTTTATATTTCAACCCGTATCCTTTAGATCTTGACCTTAAAAAAAATCTAATGGTAAAGATGAAATAAAAATTATCCCTTAACCTTATAATGGTGTCCAATTTATTAATTCATTAATATTTTGCTTGCAGAACCGATATTTTTTTAGCAATAAAACCGAGAGTCAGTCGGGATATTAGGCCAAGGTGGCCTTTATCGATGATTTCTGCTTCCAATATTTCAGCCGTTTGTTTCGTTTTCTTAATTTGGTCAAGATTGAACTAAATTAGCTTTTATCTAGACCCAAGTAATGATGGAAGTATGATTTTGCCGTCTGAATATTGCTCTGGCATTTACTATTAAAGTCCCATCGTGAGACCTTATGCATATAATTTGTTTGATTAAGTGCACAAAGTCTTAACAAATGCTACAATTGTCTTGTGTAGTTGGGTCACATATAGCTTAAATCACAATCAGGATTCAATGAGCTCTGTTGACTAGACAAGCACGAAAGGGAGCACTATGCCATCTCCACTAGATAATTCTCGACCGAATGATACCGCAAAGGAGACCGAGATGGATACAATTTCATCTAATGGCTCGGGAACCAATCTTACAATGATCAGAAGTGTGTGTGTGTGTGTGTGTGTGTGTGTGTATTGTACTGTTATATTCGTTATTTTTAAAATAAAAACATTTCTAGAACTAATACAAATATATCAAGAGTCTTGGATAAGAAAACAAAGAACTCTTTAAAGAAGATTTTAGAAACCTTTTTAATTCCATGTAAAAGAGAAAAAATTAAAAAAAAAAGTTTCAAAACAACCAAATGATTTGTATTTATAGTGTTGAGTGACCAATACCGCTATTTATCTAGAAAGTGCAATTAATTTCTCAAGAACAATATGACTTTTTTTAAAAAAATCCAATTAAGATTTTTTGAACCTGATTTTTTAAACAACCAGTTCACACTTAAAATCAAAATTCGAAAAGAATTTTTGAACTTTCATTCCATGTATTTTGGTTATTAAACTTTTAAAATTATTTTCACTTTTAATCTCAAACTCTTTTTATAACAGACCATTAAATTCAAATTTTCTTATACTCTGAATTCATCAAAGTTTAGTCATTAATTATGTTGAAAATTACCCATTCACAATTATATATAATAGGTTTTTTTAAAAGGTATTGTTCCCTAAAATTACATAATGAATTTTTTCTTTTTTTTAAAAAAAGTAAGAGATATCTTTTGTGCTATACAAATAATTAAGATTCTCATCTCCTAACTAGTATGAGATAATAGCATCATAATAGTCTCTAGGTGTGGGGCTCAAGTAGTCACACATGATTGTTATTTCCATAAATAGTACCAAAAATATATATATATATGTTCACATTCGTACATGGTAGGCTTTCTAATAAATATTATCTCAATAGAACAACATAATGCTTTTTATTTAAAAAGCATCTTTTAGAGAAAAAAATGTTTTTTAACAACCAATTCACGTTTAAAATCAAAATTCAAAAAGATTTTTTGAACTTTCATTCTATGTATTTTGGTTGTTAAACTTTTAAAATTATTTTCACTTTTAATCTCAAACTCTTTTTATAATACAATCTGACCATTTAATTCAAATTTTCTTATACTCTGAATTCATCAAAGTTTAGTCATTAATTATGTTGAAAATTTACTTTTTTCGATACCCATTCATAGTTATCACGTGAAACATAAATCATGATTAATGATGATATGTATAAACACTTGTATATAATAGGTTTTTTTAAAAGGTATTGTCGCCCTAAAATTACATAATGAGTTGTTTCTTTTTTTTAAAAAAAAAGGGGCTCATCTTAAGGTAAAAGATGTATTTTACGCTATATAAATAATTAAGAGTCTCATCTCCTAACTAGTATGAGATAATAGCATCATAATAGCCCCTAGGCGTGGTGGGGCTTAAGTAGTGACACATGACTGTCATCTCCACAAATAGTGTCAATAATTATATATATTCACATCCATACATGATAGGCTTTCTAAGAGATACATTATCTCAATAAAACAACATAATAAATTTTATTTTTTTAATTTAAAAGGCATTTTTTAGAGAAAAAAATGTTTTTTATACTATATAAATAACTAAAACTCTCGTATCCTATTCGATATATAATAGGGTATCATCACTTGTTGTTCCATTAAATAAACTCGCGAGCTTGTTAAGCAAAGAACGACTTGAATGGATAAGCATGACGGCAAACCTGAAGTTATATACTGTTAGGAATATTAGTGTATGTTTGAACGGGAGGTGTGGTAGTTTTTTTTAATAAAAAAAACATGTATTTTTTTGCTTTTAGGAGATATGGTATATACTTTAAAAAGATTGTATTTAAAAAAAAAACCACTCAAACACACCGTTAGTCTATATAAGATTGAAGATGCTGAGAAGATAACAAATAATTGTGTAATTGTGCTTGCAAAAGTCAGACAATTGACTTTTGTTACTGTACTTAATTTCTATATATCTACCCAGTTTACTTTATGAAAAAAAAATACATGTTTGGGTTTTTAATTTAATAATTCTGGAATCATACTGTCAGATAATTCAATTATATAACGCCAGCCAAAGCAAATATTCAAACGTAATCAGATTATTTTAAAAATATTGGTGCTGTCTAGGACTTGAATTGTTCTTGACTATGTAGCTCCCAACCACTGAAGTGTTTAGACCATGAGTGAATCCATTCCACACCGAAGTCACTTGTCTTAGATTGATCTCGATTAATTAAGATTAAACACTCATAATCCTACTCCACCGAGGAATTAAGATACTATTCTTTGGAGAGAGGATGACATTGAAAGATCATGACATTCGTATATATATATATATATATATAGACTGACTGGTTCAAGCGTTTTTTTGCTCGGACTCTAGCATCACAAAGGTCAAAAGTCCACTCAAGAGCGTTGCTTTAGCAGTTTCAAAAGGGTAGTTGTTCGGCTCCACCACATCACATTATTAAACCAGTTGAATATATGTATATATATATTTCCTCTTGCAGTGAAGTGGGGGATAGGAGATTGACTAGGTTATTGTAAGCTGTCTTCTAGATTCCAATAATTAACATCAATTCAGTTCAGTTTCTCTTTAAGCAAGCCATGCATGTGATTGAGAATTGGATGCTCAGAACCATTGAAGATGAATTGCTTGTCTCAGAATTAGAATATATTAGAGATTATTTTTTAAAGTGTTTATTTACTTGAAAATTTATATTTATATTTTTTAAAATTTATTTTAGATATCAACATGTCTAAACAGTATAAAAACATAAAAAACAATTAATTTAAAGTTAAGAAAAATTAAAAATTGTAAAAACCCTACAATATGAAACAGTGACTAAAGCAATACCTCTTTGCTAGAACCTGCCTTTTTTAAAAATAAAACAAGAGTAGATTGAAATTAATAAAGGAAAAGACATAAAGCCAAAAATCAACAGCTGGGAAAAGACAGCCAGACATCACAAAAGCAATGTATTTAATTTTAATTAATTATTTTTGTCTGAGCTCGGAGCCTTAATTTCATTAGCTCAACCATCACTACTTGTAATTAATAATCTTTTACTTGGTAAAACAAGTCAATTTCCGTGCAAATTTAAAGTAGAAATTCCATATATATATATATATATATATATATATATATATATATATATATATGTGTGTGTGTGTGTGTGTGTGTGTGTGTGTTTTATAGTCAAGACTATGTACCATGCATAAGCAATAGTTTTTGTTTTTATGCTGATATTTTTAATATAAGAAAATATATAATAATCTAATTTATATTCGAAGGTATTATGTGAATACATGATATTATAACATAAATGAATAATATTATGAACTTTGATATTTATTTCATCTACTTATATAAGCTACAAATTTTATGAGAATTTTAATTCTCAAAATTATAAGTTAAAACTCTGCAGTCCAGAAAAAATAAAAATGCACTGACTATTTTTTTTTTTTTATCACAAAGAAGCATCTATCTCTCCTTGATCACTTGTGACTTGACCTCCCCAAATCATTAACTTTCTAATTCTAAATCTCGCACAAATAAGAAAACGTTGCCTTACAATTAATCAGAAATATTTTTTGTTATATAATTACATAATATTTAGCTGCATAATGATCGATATATAAAAAAAAACTAAGAGTCTGGCTTAGTTTAAAACAAATAAAAAAAATATAAAAAACATTTTTTAAATATAAAAACAAACCAACTTTTAATTTTTTGGCTTATTAAATTTTGGGTTGACCAACTGTATCAAGGGATTAATTACCAGACAAATTGACCGAGATAAAAACATACTTACATCTTAGGTTGAACTAGCAATTTTTTTTTTCTTTTTATGTCGAATCAACCTCTACTTCTTCCATAGATGATAGTTCCTAGGAAGTGATTGATTGATGTTTATATCCTCAACAACTACAATTTGTATTGGCTACTTTATCAGAAATGTGTTGCTATAGATGTATTTGTGTCGTCTTTTTAAGAAATCAAAGGACGTTTCACTTTATTTCCCTCTCCTCGACTTGTCACTTACCATCGTTCTTTCAGTGGTCCTTAATTTCGTGTCTTAGGCAATGCAAGACTTCCTTGTCTCTAATGGCTCCCCGAGTGTGAAATTAGGAGATGGTCAAAATCACGTTTTTTAGTTCTTAGTGGACGTTGTTGATGAGTAGCTTGTCATGCTTATTTATGTATGCGCGTTTGTATATCGGTATAATTTTAGTTAGTTAAATTCGGGTTAATATATATGTTAAAAAATAAAATATTTTTTTATGTTTTATATATAAAAAAAAAACTGAGTTTTCTCACCGAATCAGTACCGGTTCAAAGCCCGGGTTGATGGATTAGGGGTCCAACTACGGAGCGGGCTGGTTTCCGAACTATTTTTCCGAGATTAAATAATGGGCTCGAGAGTGAGTCGTCTCGAATGTCATTTCATGTGGACCCAACATTTGATGACTCGATTTTACCAAATCCAAGGAGGGAAGAAATCAAGGAAAAAGACTCATATTCGACGGAACCCATATAGGCCCACTCTATGGTGGAGTGGGGCCATGAACCATGGTCGAGATAAGAACCCACACACTTTTCTTTGCTGATCATGGCAACCTTTTCAGCTTGTTAGCGGCGTTTGATCGGGGAGTCTTTCCTTTTATTTTTAAGACAAAAATCAAATTTACTCTTAAAGTTAAAACTATCGAGGGTAGTATTGATTTTTTACTTCAACTCTCTTTTATCATTTTTATCTTTAAATTATTTTGATTTTTTTAATTATATTTTCGTTAGATTCATTTAATGAAATCATCAAATTTTATACAAATCGATGTCGTTTAATTATAAAATAAAAATATAATTTAAATATAAATATGGATAGAAATCTAAAATTAATCAGGAATTTTTTATTGAAGATTTTTAAAAATTTAAGAATAAAATTGATATCATCAAATATTATCTATATAATTGGAGCGTGTTTTTTAGATTTTTCCTTTATTTATTTATTTATAATATTTTTTTCCTGAAAGTGTAAATGAACTTTTTAGCGAATAATTATTGAATATTGCCGATAAACTGTATACCACTTTTATCTGAGGCCCATTTACATGATGTAAAGGCTTACGGTTCCTTAGAAATCTTTCTTTCATAAAGGCCGAAATCCAATGCAGTTTAGTATGGAGATTTTTTTTACCAGCCCGTTAGGCTTCAGCAAGCCCCAAATTCAGGCCTAACAATTATTTAAGAGTGCCCAAATCAAATTCACAGTCGTTTTCCTTTTCCCATTATCAAAAAAATAATATCCGTTAAGCTGTTCGAAATAGCGTTTTAAAAATTGTGATTGGGGTTATTTTTTTAAATATTTTAACTTGAAAATATATTAAAATAATATATTTTTTTATTTTTTAAAAATAATTTTTGATATCAAAATATTAAAATGATATGAAAACATTAAAAAAATATTATTTTGAAACAAATAATTGTTTTAAAAAAATATTTTTAAAAAACAAAAAAAACCAGGATTGAACCTTAGGCTTAAACTGAGGAAGGCGCTTCTGTGCTTAGCTTCCAACACAGACCAGCTTCGCACTCAACTATACAAAAGTTTATGATTTATATAAATAAAGTTATTGTGCTTTCGAGTGCTTATTGGTTACCGATCTAAGGTAACTAAACGTGGAACTGGAAAGAAGATTTGCACTCAAATGCACTTTCTTTTTCTATAATGACCTTACTCACTTTGCAGTTGTGATGCTGGATGAAATAATTTTCTTGTCACCTTCATAGTGCGGTTCATTTTGCGTTCAAATACCGTTTCCCAAAGTCAAATGGGTGTGCCCTCTTTCTGCTACTTCTGTTTGGTTGACCAGCTGAAAATGGCCTCCCAGGAGGGTATATTTAGTTCTTGAAAGAAATTACTCCTCGAGTAATTGCCATGGCAGGAGAAAGACCGTTGTCCTTTTAATTTCTTTTTCCGGTGATTTTATTGTTTTCATCTTCTTTGATTCCATATGAGTCAAAATACACCTGCTAACTATTCGATCTCAAGTTTCTTCTTTTAGCCATCGACTACCAGGTCCAAGCATTTCGTGTTGATCTCAAATTTAAGCTGTGTGTTGCTTGGACTTGGTAGTCTAAGAGAAAAAACTTGAGAAGGAGAAGTTAGCACCTACATTTTGTGTCTTTGACTGTTTTATTAGCATCTTTAATGGTTATTTCTTCGAATTACAGCTGCTGGGAAAACTGCATGAAGCTCCCTGGACTCATACAAGGTCATTCATTAATTAAACCTTGGAAGTATGCCAATGTGGATCCTGAGCAATATCATTGCGACAAAATTGAGGAAATTTGTTGGTGAGATGCTGCTCGAGGATGGTTGCACTTTATTTTATGCCACAATGTCCACAATATCAACTTAAATGATTCTTTTGTAGTTATAGATCAGCCTCAATTCTAGATTTGAGAGGAAAAATAAAGTTTAAAATCTTGTTTATTTGCTGGAAAATAATTTCTTTTTAAAAAGGGATTTTATTGGAAAATAAATTCCTGAAAAGTGAATTGTTTTCCGATGTTTGATAGTGTCATGGAAAATAAGTTGGAAAATATTTTCCAATATTTGATTATGTCATGAAAAATGAGCTGAAAAATAACTTATTAATATTTTTTTCAAGTTTATTAAAATAATGAGGAACAAATCTTACAAATTAAAAAGTTGAACAAGAATGAAATTGAAAAAAAAATCTAATTTCATAAATTATCTCAAATAAAATAAATAACAATCAAAATAATGGAGATCAAATCTAATAGATAAAAAAATTGAAAAATAATGAAATTAAAATAATAATAATTATAATTTCATAAATTATTTAAAATAAAATAAGTAACAATCAAAAGAATGAGAATCAAATTTGATAAATAAAAAATTTCAATTAAAAAAATAATAAGAAAAAAGAAAATAACAATCATAAAAATAAGAACCAAAGTTAATATAAAAATCAAATTCTAAGGGGTGAAATTGAAAAAATATTCAAAATAAAATATATAGCAATTAAAAGTTTGATGACCAAATTTGTTATAATTAGTAAATAATATAATATTTCTAATTTTTTCACAACTTCTGAAAAGTATTTTTCGCCCAAAATAAAAGAAAAATATTTTCCTGAAAACTAAGCCAAATTTTTCTTTGACTTGAAAGTATTTTCGTTGACCAATTTTTCTAATAGCAAACAAACACAAAAAAATTTGAAAATAATTTCCAGAAAATCACTTTTTACCAGACAAACAAGGCCTAAAATAAAAAAATAACAGTGGAGCATAAGTGAAGAAAAATGTATGAAAATCTAAAAAAAAGTTATTGGAAACTCTTCATTTACCTTTCTGCAGTGGATTTTAAAACCTAAAACATTAAATAATTAATAATGGTAATAATTATAATTACTTCTTAAATTATCAATATTTGATTAATTATTATAAAAAAAAATCAGACCATAAATCTATATTTTTTAGCCGAAAAAACTCAAATTTGCATCTAGATGAGATTATTAATATTCATAGGTTGAAGTAAATAACTAATGGGTTGAAAGAAATAGTTCTTTGGATGAGGATAAAATTCAAATTTTAGCTGGCAAAAATAATTTTTTGTGAATTAAAATATTATTTTACAACAAACTCAAACTTAGACCCGAGCTGGGTCAGGCTAGGACACGCGCTCGTGAATTTAAACCAAAAGTCTACTTTGTCTATAACCTCTCCCTTTTAAGAACTTTAATGTCTTTAAGTCTAATTTGAACTTTTCAACTACTCACTTTATAAACACCAAGAAAGTTTTGTTTTTTTTATATAGAATAAAAGCTTTTAAAGAATTTTGGGTTTCACTAAAATATATCAACCAAAAGTTCTTTGATATCAATTTCTTATTTACCCATAATTTATCTAAATTATATTTAAGTCATGTTTAAAAGTATGGTAGATGTTGTTTTTCAAAATGTTTTTCGTTTAAAAATAATATATATTTTTTATTTTTTAAATTTATTTTTTATATTAACACATCAAAACGATTAAAAAAAAATTAAAGCTAATTTTTTTTAATTTTTTTAAAAATATGATTGGACTACAATGTCAAACAGGACCTTAATGTTTCATTTTGACAAAGTTTTAAGCCAAAAAAAAATAATGAACCCCACTTTTGATTTGAGTTCAAATGTGAACTATGTTCTTAAACAAATTTCTCAACAATGATACCATCTGGCTTGTTGTAAATTACCTTTCTTCTTGTTTACACCGGAGAACATCAGCCCTAGTCACGTTGCATGAGATCCGCAAGAGTGATTTTGCCACAGCTGGTACTATCTAATGAATCAAATTGGTTGCAGATCTGAAGCATGTCTTTCTCTGCTATCATCCCCATCTCCTTAAGCTTGTAAATAACAAATTCAGATTTGCTGCAACCATAAAAGAAACCAACAAGGCGTGTCAAGCACATACAGTTTGAACAAATTGCTGTACAGTGTGTTACTGGTATTATGCTTGCATTGAAATCTTAAACATGCTACATAATCTGATTTACAAATACCGAAATTGCTAGATATAACTTTAAGGACATCCTTTAGAACAATCCTAAGATGTAAGCTGTATTCATGCTTCTTTCTTCCCAGATCAATGTTGCCTGGTAGTTGTGCGAAGCTTAGAGAAACCCTGTTTTTATTTCTATCAGAACACCGCATTATTGTGCCAAGTTATTGATTGAAATCAAGTTTGGAAATATCAAGTTGGGAGGGAAAAGTAAAAGAATATAGCAGTTGGCGAAGGATTTTGATCAACCTAGCCTTAACTAGAATCCTGTTTACAGAAAATCATGAACATTACCTGATGGATCCATCATTATCAAGGTCTGCAGCTACTAAATCGCCGAGTGTCATCTTTTTGTGAAGAATCCATTTCGCAATCCTGCGATTTCTCTTGTCAATCCTTAGCTCAGTCAGGTATAGAAATGCCCTGGCAACTGCCAATGTGCTTACTGATAGCCAGATAATGGCAAAACATCTTCCAGTTATGGTCGAGAAAGCAAAATCCCCATAGCCTACGGTTGTCACAGAAGTAACAGACAGATAAAAACTATCAACCCAATCCAACTTCTCTAGGTAGCGCGCCGAAATAGTTCCTACCGCAATGCAAACAATGACAACTGCTGAAGCCATGCCCACTTTCATTCTGATCCTCATTCTACCTTTAGCTTTGTCTATCATATAAGCTTGAACCATAGTGATGGACTTACTCTCATCCATGGTGCTTAACAGAACTGCTTCTTGCCTGTCGCAAATGTATGTGACTAATCCATTTAGCAAAATATCGATGAAACCAAAACCAACCAAAACGAAAACACAAGTAAATAACTTGGTAAATATTGTATCTGGAACAATATCACCGTAGCCTATGGTGCAAAGTGTGACCACGGTGAAGTACAAGGCGTCTACAGGCTTGATTGTTTCAGTTCCCTTGAATCTACCACCGACAAGGAATATCAACACAACGACCAATATATATAAGAATACGGCAATAAAAGCCTGCCGAACGATCAAAGGAGTAGATTTTGGGGCTTGTCGGGGGTCAAAAGAATCCGTAAAAGACTCCTTGGAGTCAGTAAACACAGATGGAGCTGAATGGGATCGGTGAGCGAGTCTTGTTTTCTCTTTGTTCAAATTGGCTATGAGATTTACAAATGAAGAAGTGTTTGGTGTGGTGATAATGGGGATAATGACATCATTAGTTACAAGATGTGCAGTCGATTGACGTAGAGACTGGCCAAGATCAAGGTAGTTAGAGGGATGTTCTCTTCTTGGTGATGGCCTGCTGATCTCTTCTGCTATTGTTTTGGAGAGAAAAGGCTCATCCATGTTAAATCAGCATGATTTGAGACAGGGGCATAAATTCTTTGGTTTTCCATGCTAGAGATATTCTTGTTTTCCAAGGTGTTACCGAACACTTCCAACAAGAAGTCAATACACTTAAGGGTAGAGTTCTTGTTTCGATTTTGGTTCATCTAACAGTCAAATGTAGCAACTCGCTATTTCGAAGGTCAATCACGTGTATGTTGTTGTTGGGAAAAACTTCCAAACATTTGGGTTAGCTACCCCCCTCTCCATTTAAAGCCATTAGTCAATGATATAAAACCGATTGCATCAAGCAAGGGCCACTCCCTCAATTCCATTCTGTTATAAGTTGCTGTCAGCACATTCGCATGCAGCTGCAAGAATCAATGTTTAGTGGCGACTGACTACTAAATCACTGCTTGAACGGTTACGACTACACATTCGCTTCAACATTGTGATAACATTTATAGTATTAAATCTTGCTAACGTCTCACTAAATCTTGAACAAAATGATTATTTGGCAAGGCGACTGAGCTGCCATATGTCGAATACATCTTGCTGCATCATTGTATATAAATCAGAGCTTTCGGTTCTAAACAACAAAAAAAAGCCTCACTCACTGAATTGGTATTGACAGAACCTAATCTTCGACAATCTCATTAATGGGTTATGAGAGTGCGAAAGTGATGAGAAAGTGAAAATAAAGAGAACGTTGTTTAGTGGCCGAGGCCCAAGGATTCGAGAATAAGCCTTGAGGTTGGAGAATTTTCAGATTTAGGTCCCCTACCAAAAAAAAAGAATGAAAAAAGTTAGCAGCAGCATTAAGAGAGAAGTATCAGAGGCTTTAGCTTGCTACAAAAAAAAAGATGGCATATAAATGCACAGAGGGATTAATTCGTTGTTTAAAGATTTTCACCCACGGGGATCAACTAGGTCGTGGTCAATTTAAACCGCAGAATGGCGAAGCACTCGAAGGCAATGAGTTCGTCAAAATTTGTTTTCATGTGAAATTGGTGGATACGAGTATGGAAAACATGTTCACAATTCTTATACTTAATTCTGTGGATGTGTTGGCCATCTATAGTCGACAACTACTGGCAAAATGTGGCACATAAATACAAGTGATATACACTATTTAGAACCATCTGCACTTTCTGCCTTGACATTCTTTAGCTTTCTCGCATGTAATTTCTTTAACTGACGAGAACATAAGCACACGAGAGGCACTAACAGGGAATGTACCTGCAAAAGTTGGGAGCTTGATAATTGGACAGCTTTTTTCTGAACTGTGTTCGTGCTCGAACATCCTAACCAGTTGATAGAGCTCTAATTTTCAAACTGCAACATGCTCTTCAGGAATAGGTTTTTTCGATCCAAGGCATAGCGACCCAGTTGCAATTAGTATGACTACCAGAGAGACAAGGACGCCAGAAAACAGAGTGGATGCGTAAGGTAGCCCTGCAGCTTCCAGCATTCCACCCATATTGATCCCAAAACATTCCAGTGATGATGGATAAAACAAGGCCACCACCTCCAAAACCTGCTAAATTATGTCACTGAGAGGCTGTCTCCCTACAGAAATTAAGAAGCACAAGCATAATGAGGAACATCATAACAGAAACCACATGCATCGAGCCTTGACACTCAATAACCCTGGAAAGTTTATCCTTTTTGTACACCTTGGTATGGATTGGCAGAACATTGGAACTCCATGAACAGAGATCAAAATAAGATCTGCCATGTTGCCTTAATTTGACTCGTCAGCAAGTAGGACAAAGTTATTATATGCATAAATGATCAAATATAATCGTTACCATTGACGATGTTTATTTATCTTCCGAGAGATCAACTTTGGAAGAAATTTTTTGTCAAATACAGTGATGGGCAATTCATATTTATGAAACAAAACTATTTTTAATCATCGTTTAATCATTTTGACTAAAAATATTTTTGTACAATTATCAACTCTCAATCTTCGATGATACCATCGTCTAATCATTTTAACTACTGCTTGCCAAATCATTTCGCCGTTGTTATTGTCATTGCTGATAACATCCTTTTCATCGTATCCATCCATTAATTAATTATACCTCATCATGATCAAGCTCGTTTTCACTGTTAATTTCTTGTTTCGGAACGACTATATTGCCTTCACAATAATCACAACATCACCATCAATCTCCAATGAATTCCGATGTACAACTTATATTTCACATGTCATAACTCCTCAAATAAATTCAAGTATTTTCGCTTTTTAGTTTGGTTGAGCTTATAATGCGGTGTATTGAAACTGCCTCCCCTGCTAGTCCTTTTGGAATGCAAGTCCAACTGAAAGTTTCCCTCCCATGGGGATCCTCTCTCCCAGCATATTTTCGTGCTGTGTTTGATAAGGTTCATGAAGTTAGGGTGGGCAGTAATGCATGATAATTCAAGTCTCTGGACAGGTGTGCTGCGGGGAAAGTACCTAAAGACAGATGGTAGTCTACCCTTTCCACAAGCTAAAGGAAGAGACTCTCCGCTTTGGAAAGCTTTATGTAAAACTTGGCCTATGATGATGGATGCAGGCGAATCAAGAGTTGAGATGAGAGTCATTCGCTCATCTACTTCCTATGCAGCCAATAATGGTGGTGGTGATGGCAATAACTCAGGGGTCTAGAGTGTTATAAATTTTAGAATTATTAGAAACTTATTTGCTTATTAAATTCAAGATCTGGAGAGGTTAATTAAAAAATATATAAATTAATCCAGATATGCACAATTATAATAAAATAATAATAATAGCAGCAGAAATAATAATTACAAACCACCCACCAGCTGCGAATTTTGGTGGAGATTCGATTTATTGGAGACAGTCTAATAGTGGTACTTTCTCATTAATTCAGTCGGCATACAAAGCCTAGATGGGTGAAGATAGATCGAAGACATTATGCTACGGATCCTTGTTGCGGCCAGCCGGCCACTGTCCTCAAGTGACAGAATCTGTGGTACACGTGTTAAAGAGATTGTCCTTTAGCGAGGAATGTCTGGAATGCCCTTGTCAAGCCTGGGGAAAAAGATTATTTCTTTGCTGGAGAGCTCATACCATGGTTAATTAATAATTTGTTATAGTGAAAGGCATCCATGGTCTAACGTATTTGGAGTCACTGTTTGGTACACGTGGAGATGGAGGAATAATAGAGTGCTTGGTGAGGATTCATTTTTACTATCTAGCCCTTTGAACTCTATTTGGGGGCTGATCACTGATATTGAAATAGCAAGGAAGGAACTGCTTGCTAGGGATTGAGAACTGACGATAACTCATGTATTTCGAGAGGCAAACTCTGCAACTGATTAGTTAGCTAATTTTGGTTTGATCAAAAGTCCTTTGAACCAAGATCTTTTGTTAATTAATGTTCTGCATGTTGGTTCGATCTTGTACTATGATATGGTAAGATCTACTTATCCTCGTTTAATGTAATAATTTGGGATTTAAGCCCCGATCTCAACAAAAACAAAAAAACATATTTTAATTTTATTTATAAGATTTAAGAAAAAATATTAGTAAAATAACACAAATAAAATTTTTTTTGGTAAAATAATATAGTTTGACATGTCGCTATTAAAAAACATAACATATAAAGTTGTCATGATAGTAAAACATGACATTTTAAAGAAATTGATAAATAAGCTTACATAAACTACAATGAAAAAAGAGGAGAGAGTAAAAAAAAACATTAAACACACATCGAATATCAAGTTATCGAACATTAGCATTATTAAAAAAATCCCGAGACAAATTCAACAAGATCGAAAAGGTCACAAACGATGACTAGAGTGGATTATATATTCTGTCCAAACACAAGTGAGTAATTATAATGAGGAGAGGCAACAAAAGAAAAGAAAGAAGACATCTTGATGGCACATTGAAGCTTTGATGATAATATCATCAAAAAAATCTTGACAAGATAAATCTAACGACACAAAGAAATGTTATTAATGGTGATCAAAGTTGACCATTTGCGCTACTCAAAGACGAGTGAGCAATTACAATGAGGAGAAAGCAAAATAAATAAATAAAGAGATTTTCAGAAGCACATTGAAGCTTTAATTATGACACTATTAGCATCATAAAAATTTCTTGGTAAACCAAATCCAATGAAACCAAAAAATATGTCACACGAACCGCCTAAAAACAAGTGAATCACCCGCCGCTTTGGACATCATGTGTAGCCTACTTCGAGGAATTGTTGGTGACCTTCCTTGGTGTTGTTGAATTTATCTCATCGAGATTTTTTTGATGACATCGGTAGTGTTGTAATTGGAATTTCAATGTGTTTTCAAGATTTTTTTTGTCTCTCTCTTTTCTTTTATCAATGTAATTTATACTAGCTTATTTAATAATTTATTTGAAAATATCGTGTTTTACACTAATAGCATCTTAAAATATTGTGTTTTTTAATTGCGATGTGTTGCTATTTTACCCAAAAAAATCAATATCTTCTTGAATTCTTATCTTGAAGATACTGTAACACAAAATAAAGGGATCCTTGATTGCATTTTCATCGAAGAGGTGTATGAAAATGTGATAACGATTGTTTTTTAAAGTATTTTTTATTTGAAAAATGTATTAAAATAATATATTTTTTATTTTTTTAAAATTATTTTTGATATTAGTATATCAAAACAATCTAAAAATATAAAAAAAAATTAATTTTAAATAAAAAATTTAAATTTTACCCAACCCCTATTTAAAACATAATACCAAAGAGGGGCTAAACTTTCTTGGGTTGGGTACAAAGGAAATTTGCCCTACCGAGAATAGGTGAAGGCAATTTAATGTACAGTACGACCGGAATGGTAATTTCACGATGAGCCTACGATCTGAATAAAAAAGAAATAGAAAATCAAAAGAAAAATAGTGAAAATTGAATGTCATTGGGAAAGCTCAAACATATATTTTATATCAAAAGAAATGATTTTCCTTTTCCAGTAATGGGAATCGTGGAACCGAAACCAAAGCAAAGTCGACTTTTACTTTTTTTTTTTTTTTACTATTTCACTTAAAGCAGTTTTATTAAATTTTTTTAGGTGAATCTATTCAAAGATTCAGTGTTTAGTTTAGGTTAAATTCAAAAAAATAAAATTAAGAGATCAAATTTGGATAATAATTCAACTTGATTTGATTTTTTTAAATAACATTGTTTTAATAGTATTAAATCCACTAATCCAATTCATAACATTAACCATAAATTAGTATAATGATCGTTTAAAAATGTAATAAATATTATTTTTTTTTTAAATTTATTTTTTTTAAAAAAAATTTATTTTTTATATTAACATATTTAAATCATTTAAAAATATAGTTAAATCACAGTGTAAAACACAGTCGAAATTACAAAAAAAAATTAAATAAAAAACCTCATAAAAAACCAAACCCCCTACGCCGAAACAAAACCACACAAAATCCCACCATCATATCCGTTACAACAGTCACACCGTTAATTAAATATCGCAAAAACATCTCTTTTGCGGGACCCACTAGATTCTCAAACACATGCAAATCGAACGGCTGATAATGAACCGTAAGAAAATAAAACCAACAAACTTGTTAGATCGAAACACTATAACTTAAAAAAAAAACAAAAAACTGTTTATACTTCTAAAATAAACTATATAAATAAACCTAAAAGTGAGTAAAAAAAAAAAAAAAGAATAGGTTTTTGTTCCGTTTTGTTGGGAATCTGATAATCCAAAAGGAAGAGGCCGCAGACACACAAATAAAAAGAACAGAGAGAGAGATAGAGAGCGGAGAAGAGATGGGGAGTGAAAGCAAACACGAAGGGGGAGTTATGCAGATACCGGGGGCGTCCAAAA
This sequence comes from Populus x sibirica, assembly GCA_019202695.1. Lineage (NCBI taxonomy): Eukaryota > Viridiplantae > Streptophyta > Magnoliopsida > Malpighiales > Salicaceae > Populus > Populus x sibirica. The sequence goes on from JAGMVL010002251.1 coordinate 871,179, forward strand.
AAGGTAGTGCAGAATATTAAAGAGATTGTTAACAAGAATTGTACGGACGCAGAGATCTACTCAGTACTTTGCGATTTTAATATGGACGCTGATGCTGCCGTTCAAAACCTCCTTAATCAAGGTTACTTGAATTTTTCTTTTGAGTGTTTTTAGTGCGTGTTTTGTTGATAAAAATAGTGGCATTGAGTGGAGTACAGAGTTTTGTTTTGTTTTTGTCAAAAAAAATTTTTGGCGTTGTTTAGGGTTTTGATAGTGGAATTTTTTTTTTTGATAAGGAAGATTTTCTTAATTATGTTTTTAGTATTCTCTGTTGAATTCTGTTTGGCTGTCGGGAAAACTGTTCAAAATGACTAGTACCGTGGCCTTTTTCCTAAAGGCTTTTTTAATTTAATTTGATTTTCAATTCTTTATTTTATGCTATAAGAAAACGCCGAGTCCCCAATGCAGTTGCATCATATTAATTTTTTTTAAAAACGGAACTTGATTTACTTTCTGGTTTTAATTTACATCAATGCATTGATAAATGCTGGTGATTTTGTATTTGCTATTGTTTTCTAGAGTATGGATTGATGTTTAACTGTTTTTATTTTAGTGAAACATATACTTTTTTTGTAATCCTTTTTCTGGTCCAGCGTGATTTTGCTTGCAGAAATAGAATCAAAGAAATTGCAAAGAAAAATTTCTCTTGGTGGGCAATATGTAACTTTGATGAGATATTTCGGCTAGAGTTACCCTTGGTGCCTTAATAGAGGGTTTATATATAGATCTTGTTATTTGAAAATTCACTTCTTCTATAGTTAGCTGATCTAATTCATTTCTTAAATGTAAAGTTTACCGATTGTGATGTGCTCGGTTAGAAGTCCTTATTAAATTAGTATTTTCAATTGTGTAGATCCTTTTCATCAAGTGAAGAGCAAACGTGAAAGAAGAAAAGAGGTACCTTACGAAAATAAGTGCTCAAGTATTTTTCCTTTTTTGGGGCAGGGAGGGGGAGGGGGTTGCATTCTTTCCATTTCAACGGATTATAAACTTTGGCATGTGAAATGTGTCAAAATAGAAGGTTTTTCTTTGGCTGTTGGGGATGCGTTGATGATTTCCCAAATATTGCTTATGAATTAACTTGTTCAGCATAAGAGATCGGTATATAGGCTGATTTTAGTCGTCAGGGATTTCAAAATCAGTGTTTAACAGCTGCTGAAGGTTTCTGTTGGCTTATATCTGCTGCTTGGTTTTTTAGTTAATTATGGTCTCAAGTATTTTTCTCTCCACTTTCTTTTAGTGGTTTTATTTACTCTCTGTGCTGCACCAGATCAATCATTTTGCTATATTTGGCTTATTACACATAGGCTCGCTTTATTCTCCTTACCATAGACTAGGGTTTTATTCATGCCTATTATTTTTTTTAATATCATAGATTGCATTCCTGCAGATGAAGGAAACACAAGAATCAATGGCTCGGGTAATAACAATGGTTATCATGGAGTTAAAGCTGGTGGTGAATATAATTTTGGGCTTGTACCATGTCAAATCAGCGATAACGGTGTGTTTATTATACTGAACAATGTTAGATGCTTGTGGTGGATGAATTGGTGATACTGAGTTGGATTTGCTATTGTATATTCTTACTAAGTGAACTTTTCTCCCCTTCAGACCTTGGTAAAGCTGCATATAGGAAAGAGAATGGGTCGGTTGCTCATCCGGGGCCTTCATCAACTTTAATATATCGTGTGAAATTGAAAAATGAGCAGCCTTCATCCAACAAGTTAGTTCTATTACGAATTCAAGTCAATTGATCTCCAGTATACATCGAAGTTTTAAAACAGATTATTGATAACTATACTATAATATACCCATACTTAGTTTTATTCAATTTTATTTCGTATTATTGATTAGTTTTGGAGGAGTAACTTAAAAATGTCAACTAATTTGTCTAGTGATTAGTCTCTGAATTCGAAAATGATGTATGCGCGTACCTGTCTGTCTCATGTCAAGTTTCCTCTTGTTTCAGCCAGCAAATGTTGTTTACTATGTCCTTTAAAATCTTCTTGCCAGTTTTATACACACATATATGGGTATGTGTAAATGCATGCATGTATCCATCTCTCAGTTCTATCCATCTGATTTCTACCATGCACAATTCTGCTTTCTCTTTAAATATCTCACAAGTTACCTCTTTCTTGAAATGGTATGAGTTCAGAAGAAACTCATGTTTGTGCTATAAACGTTCAGGGTCTTGCTGCCTTTTCTTTTAAGTTTAACTATGAAAATGATATTCTGTATTTGATAGTTACATGCTATATTAACATTTGAAAGTATATGATGCTATCTTTACAAGAAAAATGAGAGGGGAAAGTATTTTAATTCTTCTGAAAAGGCTTGAATTTTTTCCAAATAGATTATGGCATTGCCTATCTCATTTTAGTTATAAATTTTCATATAGATGAGAAGCAGGGGGTTTCTAATTTTTTCCAGGTGGATGCTTTGATTGCAACATTGCACTTGGTCCTGGGTGATGTTATGCAGTTAGGACTTTTTTGCCATCTTAGTTACTATCAGCATGCTTTACATAATCTGTCTCTTCCTTAGTTTTTAGCCCATTTAGTTTAGGAATTTGCTGCTTGTGCTAAATGGTTGTGCTTTTAATAACTTAATAGAGATATTTTTGAGATGAAATGAACTTTTTACCATGGAATTGACTTGATTGTAGATTATAGATTATAAATTCATGACCCTAGCCCATTCCAAAAATAATATCGCGCTGTGAAATCTTTATTCTCGTCCAACTAGTTTCTAAGATTAGGAATTTCTATTATTCTTTTCGAGGTTTTACATTTACAGTCTTTGTTTTTATGGGGTTTTTTTCTAGATGTGCAATCTTATTACCTCATTTGAATGTTTTGATGGTATATACATTTCATTATTTCTTTGGATTGATCTTGAAAATTCTGCTGCAGTGATTCTTGCAATCCTGATGACAGTAGGCAAACTAAAGCTACAGGAACTGGAGATACCATTTTGTCATCTGCACAATTGTCATCAGGAACTCAAGCTGCTTGGTCAGGAGGTACAGGACATGTTTCAATGGCTGACATTGTTAGGATGGGTAGGCCGCGCAGCAAAGGTTCCCAAAATATGATGGACACTTCTTGCACACCTCAAGATGTAGTAGGTTCAGTAAACTCATCCCAGTACTGTCATAAATCTTCATGTGATTCTTCTCCATATCCACCAGAAATGCACAAATGTCTGCAATGCCCACATCCTTCTCAGGTGCCCGAGACAATTCACGAGTCTGGTGTTGCTGCAAGCTCTCATGATGAATGGCCAGTGTTTGAGCAGCAAACAGCTGCTGGTGGGTTATATAATTTTAATGTGTCTAATTCCTCCAGCACTGATATCTTTTCTAATCAATCTTACTTTTTATGGTGATGGAACTAATTCGAATGAAGACCACCAATTAGAGGAGGTACAAGCATCAGATAGGGATGCTGCTAACAAGAATCCAGGTTCTTATTGTGCTGAATCTGCCTTTTCATGTAGAGGACAGGAAAATGTGAATACTGTTGTAGGTGATTCTCATAGGGGTGATTGTTTACTGAAGGATAAAACTTACGATTCTCGGAGCTGCATGGATGATCATTGTGAAGGTAATTCACATGGTTTTAGGTTGATGCTAATATTTGTTTCTTCTTTCCCAATAAATGTGAGTGATCCCTTGCCAAACAGTTATCATGCGCTCTGTGAATGCCAACATTGCCTTTGTCAAAAAGCATATGGTGCTATGATTTACACGTTCTCACAGATCCAATATTTACCAGGAGTGTTTAAAGAATCAAAAAATCTGCTATATTAGTTTTATCTAACCTGCCCCAATTCAATTTAGTAAGCCTTTGTAATATAGCATGTAAAATTTCAAATGTCATGTAACAGATATGATGGGCTGGGTTGCAGGTCTTAAACTTGACATGCCCATATCATTGCGTGTGCATGTATCCCTATTAAAAATAGCCTATCTCATGTGACAGCATTATTTCTTCAGTTCACCCCACTTCTTTGCCGCCACTCACAACCCAAAAAGTTCCAAGAACCTTCTCAATCCCTTCATCACTTCTCCCTTGTAGAACCCAAAAGGCCCTAAGTGGAACCCCAGATCTTCAAGAAACCAAAAAATTCTGAAACCACCAAAAGTTATTCTTTAAGAATCTCATTTTGCCTACCACTCTCTTTTCTCTTTCACATTTCTTTCTGTTTCCCTCTCCTCTTGGTTTGGGGTTGACTTCTTTGTTGTGGGCTTTTAATTGGTGTGATGTAATGGAGCCTTTTTTTTTATTTGGTTATGAAGGCGTATTTGATCAAGAGCAACAGGGAAGTTAAATTGTTTCAAGTCTGCTTATTTGAGGGTTTTTTTTTTTTTAACAAAAATGAAGCAAACAGATTCATCTTTCTTTTAAATCAAGAATAAGAATGAAGATAGCTTTTTTAATTTTATTCTTAATTTTTAGCTCAATGTTTAAGACAATTGTTTCTAGGCAAGCCTGGTTTATTTGATTTTCTATTCTAGAGAAATTATGTTGGGTCTTAGTAATGGACACTGTTTTTCCTGCTGAGAATGGCCTGAAAAGGAGTTGCTATGTTGAAGTTAGTGGACGCTTATGAAAGCTTAAACCTAGTTTTGAAGATGGCAAGAATTGAAGAGTCCCTGGTTTTTAAAGCATTGATTTATTAGAGTTTTGTTTATAACTCCCTCCTAATTCACTTTAGGATAATTATCCTTGAGTGTCTGATTGAATTGAACCATTTCACATTGTTCCATCATTTTGTCGGCTCAAAAGAGATCAAGTGATGATACTGCACAATTATCTTAACTCAGCTTCCAGTGGCACATTGTTTTTTTCAAAATATTTTATGTGATAGGTCAGATGAAAATACTGCTTAGGTAATGGCCTATTAAATGAGAATGTTCTCTTTTATGTTCTTTAATACTCCAAATATATTTTACAAGCCTTACTTTTTTCTTCTTTCCTTGTCCCATCACTGTGAATTTTAGGAACTGGAAGTGGCTTCCATTTACGTTTTCCAAATTGTGCTGCACCTTTGAATGATGAAGTATCATCAGCTGCTGTGAACTTGCAGCAGCTAAGTTTGGGGATGGAGGAGCCTGCATTGCCTCCATCTGAGGATAATCATGCGGTGGTGTTTCCTGATTATATGCAAGCCTTTGCTGCTGACTGGTCACATTTGAGTTTTGGTACATACAAATCTGGGGCTTACAATGCAGTTTCTGGGGGCTCAATAGCTTCAACTCCTGTAAAGACTAACTTGGAGGAGACTTCTGCAGCAGCAAATAGTTCATCTGCTCTGTGCAAGGAGATTAGGCACGGGTCTTTTAGCTTAATTCCAGTAGTAGTACTTGTGTGCTTTAATGGCTCATTTTATCACATGCTTTCTTTCTGTGCAGAAATCCAGAGCACCTTGACGAGTACCTTCGAGATGAGCAACTCAGATCCATATCCAATACACATCGATTTACTGCAGGTGTTGGGATTAATAACATGCATGTATATTCACAGCAAGAGCTAATGAGACAAAACATTCATGAAGTATCCCATAGGCACAAATACAGCCATCCATCATCTGTACCTGATTCTAATTTTAAGAAAACCCAAGAACGGGATTGTCCCTTGAGTGTTAGGATACATCCACAAGCTAGGAACCTTTCTTCTCTTCATATGGAACTGGTAATAATACTTCCAATATTTTGTTGTTTTGCTTCGTTTACCATTATAGTAACTTTTGACGATAAATGCTATCTAGACTTGTCTTCATTATTTAAACATGAATTTATTGGAGAAGCTCTCATTGTTTACTGAATTACTTGCTAAGCTGCCAAAAAGAAAAGATTGGGTGGTTGTCATTTCTTTTCTTATAAATCCCATCTCTTTTCTGTGTTTTGGGATTGGTACTAAACTAAATTTGTTCATAGCCCCCTTCGTTTTGGTTTGGACTTCTCCTTTTCTATTCTCAGTTTCATCGCTTGCTCTTGGAACCGGTCTTGCATGACATGCTAACAGTGAAGATGAAATTATGATGCTGTGGTATTATATGTGGAGATTTTTTTTTTGTGTGCGCGATCTTTTCCTGCATTTCTTTATTGGTTTACTTCTGTTTTATAGTAGTTCTCTTTGATCTCAAATGGTTAAAAAATAGCAATGCCCCTGTGGTTGTAATTTTTTTTCTTGCAAGTCTAATTTTTCCATCATCAGCTGTTGGACAGTATGGTTTATGGAGATAATATTGTCTGCCTTCATCTTTTTCTATTCAAGCTGCTGGTATTTAATTTACTTTTTCTGGACTTTGAATTGCTGTATTTTAGTAAACATGGACTGTTAGATCCTAATCTCAGACAATCTGTTGCAGCAAGCTAGTGCAACAACTATACCGGTGGATATGTTTGCATCAAGTATTCAATCTTCAAGAGATTCTGATTATGCTTCATCTTTCCTTGGAACCCAATCAATGCCCTCAAGATTTGATAGTACTGTATCATCCACTGGCAATCCAGCCATCTCCCAGTCAGAGGTGTGTAAGTAATATCTGCTGAATTTTGAATTAGGTGACTTTATGTATTTGTGCCTGCATATTTTATGAGCATTTTAATTTGTTACTCTCTTAAAGAAAAAGATTAAGGTAAGGGACACAGAATTTCTCTGTGATGAATCTCTGAATAGATTTATGGAGAATCATGGACCTCTGAATTCCAGGCTTCTATAACTACATCAACTTTGTATGCTTGATTTGCAAGATTAGATTAGACTGCATACATGGGATTAAATTTCAATTTTAAGTACAATCATGTTAATTGATTTTGATATAACTATAATATGTCAAAGTGATGTAAATTGGTTTTGATAAACTATAATTCATAAAAACTTTGCTTTATGGTGTTCATATGATCGATTGGTCCTGTATTGGCTGTTTGGCATCTAGCGTATTATTGTTACATGCCACCTATATACATGTCACATTGCAGTGCCAAGAACCTCATAGGTGAAATGCAACAAAGCTAATTTTTCTTCATTTGTACTCGTGAATGCTCAGATTCCGAGCCGGGTTGCTTTTTCTCTACCTGTGTCATATTCACCGACACTGCCCGGTGCTAATATTGTCCCACAAACCACACTTCCCCAGCATCTGTCAACTAATTTGCACAATCAGTCTATTGTTTCCTTGGAAGAGCTGGCCAATTTGACTGGCTATCCTGCTATGCCTCGGAACTATGCTCGTAATCCATCTGCTTTTCAGCAAGCTTATCAAGATGGCACTGTGTTCCATGATTCCCTGTCAAACATGGGCTACAGCCACGCACAATACAAAACAGGTGTTTCCAGGTGCAATTTGCCCTTGTCTGATGTGAACATTTCTGGTTATGGAGGTTTAGGGATCCCTGCCAACTTTCCTGGAGCTGTTTTGCAAGCTGCTGCCCCTACTGGTTCTGCAGGTGGCTATGATATTTTCCATTCTCAGTATCAAGAGAGAAATAATTTCACCACACGTCAACAGGTAATGGTAATAGGGTTCCCTCTGTTTTTGTATGAACATTCATTTTGCTTTGTCATGTGACTTGTGGAAGCTCTTTACACTATCTTCAGTACTTAAAAGAGATTTCTTTAATTTATTGTCCTTCGCTTTTGTAATTCTTTCTATTAAAAAAAAAAAAAACAGAATGATGGCTCTTCAAGAACGATGGCAGCCCTCCTAGACAACGGATATTTGAGTTTGACTGGACAGAGTCAACCGCTTTCTGGATATCCACAAGGTCAGCAGCAGCTCTCACATGATCATAGGTCCCTATTGCACACACATAATTATCAACAAGGTCAGCAGCTCTCACAGGATTACGGTGCTCCATTTCATCATGCAAATGCTTATCATTCTCAAGCCGGAATTCGACCAGAACAACCACGCCAAAGCCTTAGTGACCTTAGTAGTTCTCAAGGGCCAGCACCCGAGCAATTACAACATCTCTGGCAGCAGAGCTACTTGTCATCTAATTGATCACACCTCTTTGAATGAAAAGCTGCTGATGGTTTCTGTAGCTCCTTTTGTGGCGAGTTAAAAAGCGGCAAATTAGGTTGTTTTTTGCAGTTAAAAGTTAATCGACGGTTTGGCTCTGTCCAATTTGTAAATACTTTAAACAGGTTTATCCAATGCCTCAGTTTTGAGATGCAGCACCGCACCCAAGTATTTTACCAAATTGATTGTGGCATAATGTCTTAAGTTTTGAGATGTAGCTTTGCTAATGTGTATCTCCTCAATGCAAAAGTACCACACGTCTGCTTCATGCTATTAGTTAGAAAAATGATTCAATGGTGTTATGCTTTACAAGCATAATTCACCTCACCTTTCCATGCTGTTGAAAATAGAGGGGGAAAAGAGGAGATTTCTATCTGATAGTTTCCTTGAAATTGAGAGCAAGTTATCATGGAAGTCTTCGTGCGGGCATCGTGTTATTAATTTAAGACTTCCTGAAATGATTTGAAATCAGCTTGATATTTAGTGTCCATTTAGTGTTGTCCGGTAATGGTTTGAAGTATTTTTTGTTTAGAAATATATTAAAATAAAATCTTTTTATGTTTTATTAAAAAATTATTTTTGATATATATCTAAAAATATTAAAAAAAAAATTAAATTTTTGGGAATGCACAAAAATTTAAAATTTTGGGAATGCTGTGCTTTCCCAAACACTCTCTGGGAGTCGATTGACATGACGGGCATGCCAGTTGGGAGGTAGGCAGGGCGAGGAATGCATATAAACTAGTTAATTACAAGGTTGGTGCCACTTAACCTCCTCCTAAACATGATCATTCTTTTGGCTCCATGCAATAAATTTATTCGTGCATAATGTGCTACATAAGCTCAGAAGCCGAGCACAGTTCTTGTGTATTCTTTTTGTTTATGAATGGCTGGAGCTGCAGACTTAACATTCCCTTCTGTTGGATCTGAGAGAATCATGGATCGAAGCCAAGGCTCGGAGAAGGTTAATAACCACAGACCGAGCATAGAAGCAATCCTTATGGCCCCAAAATTGCCCAAGGCAGTTCCACCAGTTTCTTCAGCACCGGAGGGTGAAACTATGATCAGGCGTCCTCGTGGCAGGCCAGCTGGCTCAAAAATAAGCCAAAACCTCCTATTATTGTCACTCGAGATAGTGCAAACGCACTCCGCGCCCATGCAATGGAGGTGAGCTCTGGCTGTGATGTGTGTGAGAGTTTAGCTAACTTTGCAAGAAGGAAGCAGCGTGGAATATCTGTACTTAGTGGGAGTGGTTGTGTAACCAATGTTACCCTAAGACAACCAACTTCATCTGGGGCAATTGTAACCCTTCATGGGCGTTTTGAGATACTCTCACTGCTAGGATCTGTCTTGCCCCCACCTGCTCCGCAGGGGATCACGGGACTAACTATCTACTTGGCAGGGGCTCAAGGGCAGGTTGTTGGTGGAGGTGTAGTTGGTGCGCTCATTGCTTCGGGCCCTGTAGTAATCATGGCTGCATCATTCATGAAGGCAACTTTTGATCGTTTGCCACTGGATGACGATGAAATAACTGCTGCTGTGCAGAATCAGCATTACCAAAATGGTCGTCACCATCACCTTGATATTTCAGATTTGTACGGAATGCCGCAGAACTTGCTTACCAATGGTGCTGTGACCCCTGAGATTTACTCTTGGACACCAGGGCGAACCATGTCAAAATCCTAGTTAGCAGCACATCTTCTAGTCTCTCAAATTGGCAAATCATAATATTAATCAATGTTGTGTCATTTCACTAATGTTTTCGGGCTTCCTTGTAAGATTAGCTACCTGTTTTACCTGGCATGAACTATTTATTTTCCATCAACCTAGAGTTCCTTCAAAACACAGTGCAAGGTTCGTGTGTGTGTGTGTGTGTGTGTGTGTGTAGAGAGGGAGATTCGTTTGGACACGCCTTTAAAATATGGCCTTGTGTTTGAATCAAAGAAAACATGCAAATCAGTGATGATCATTAAAATCTTAAGAAGCTAATTCATCGTTGGTGATTTTAGCTGTTCTTTGTTTCACTGGAGTTCAACCACCAGTATCAGAACGCATCCTTGTTCATTTAAAACAGAGAAAATTTTAGGACTCATGGGACTCGAAAGAACCCATTTCAAGTCATGATATAATTCGCTAGAAACAACAATCTTAATTGGTTCATAACAATCCTGTTCCATCGCCTTTAATACCCATCCCAAATCATCAGATTCATGGTAGATTTCTTTGGATGGTGCAGCCTTCCCCCAGAAACCAATTCATGAACTTCTCCATTAACTTCAATCGAACTACATCCAGGTTCTTTGTTTATCTGCTTTTCTTTCAAAGAAAACCTTTGCTGCATTGCTTCTTCCAAATGACAGTATAAACATTCGACAGAAGTACAAAACTTGAGCTCTTTTTTGGATTCAACTCACTCAGTCACGTGCTTCGCTGCTCGTTTCGCCATCTCAATTTTTCCGTACTTCCTGCAGAGGAGAGTAAAGGCCCCCCCCATATAACGGCACCTGGATTTACAGGCATGCTTCTTATTAGCTCTTCTGCTCTTCGAGGAGTCCAGCTCGGTCTAGAATATCAACCATACAGCTATAATGCTCTATCGATAGTTCGATCTTGATTGTTTTTGTCATTAACAAGAAATAGTCCGTTTCTCTGTCCACCATACCACCGTGATTACAAGCCGTCAAGACACCTAGGAAACTGACATGATCCGGTTTGCAATTTGAAGACTCAAGCATTGAAAATAATTGGACCGCTTCATTCTCACGGCCATTCATAGCTAGGCCTAAAAGTAGGGAGTTCCAACATGACAATGCTTTCTTGGGGGCTCTCTCGAACACTTGAGAGCCTTATCAATGCTTCCACACTTGGAGCACCGTCTATAATTGCTGTAACAGCAATAGCATTCAACGCAAAGTTGTTCTTCCCTATATAATCATGAATCCATTCTCCCTGTCCAAGTGCTCCTAAGCAAGCACAGGCATTTAACAAGCTCACCATTGTGAGCTCACTTGGCTTAGTCCTCTCCTCTTTCATTCTTCTAAACAGATCCGTTGCCTCAAAGAACCTTCCTTTCCCGACATACCTACTAATCACAGAATTCCATGACACTGGTACTCCTCAGCACCATATTCATATTGTCAAACAACCTCCTATAGACTTATCAATCTCTCCGCATTTAGCAAGTCCTATAATCATTGTATTCCACGTAACAACATCAAACCCATAGCTCCATCAAATATATTTTTTTCCGCTTCACTCAAAAACCCACAATTTACAGCTTGTACGTTGTATGAACTGATTCGCACAAACTTTTTTTACCCTTCCGCCACCTGTATTTGACGAAAATCAAATATTTTGGGTTATTACCTTGGGCTTGACTTTCTGTGACTCTGAGATCCACACCAATAATTTGGGGTTTTTCTTGCCCACTTATTTCTTTGAGTGGGCTTTTGGGAAGTCCGAAAGTGGGCACCCAACCTCTTTTTTTCTGGGGGAGCGGATGGACCGGTAAACTAATTTATAATCCTCAATATTTATCAGTGTTTTTATTTTAGTAACTCAATCTCAAAACGTATTTCTCAGTCCCTAATATCTTACAATTCGATGACATTATTGGGCGGGGACTCTTAGATTATAGCACAAAATATTAGAATCTATCATTAGAGAGTTCCTTCTTCAAACGATATTATAAAATGACGAGATTTTATCTTTATTTTTTCCAGATATATTCTTAATTTTGAGGTGCATAGCATGTAGCATGTGTATGTTTTAAGATTAATCCACATTAAAAAGATAAATTTGTGATAGCTATAGCAATTATTATCAAGCAATAATGCTTGTTCTTTTAAATATTTTTACTTCAAATTGTCCCCATCAAACACATGCCCACTTAAAATAATCTAGCAAGAGAGCAACGATCAAGAAGTGGCTTTATTTGCACTAATTTTTTTTTTTAAGTCTAGGAGTATATTATATAGTAGTACTACATAATGTATCCAATTGGTCAAAAGTGCAGCCTCGGGATAGAGTTTTGGACGGCTCGCCTTTTGTTTTTGAGGAGCAATTTTAGTAATTTTCTTAACATTTTTAACAATGGTCCCCTTCCTTGCAAATTTAAATATAAAATTTTTGTTGGAATGGTGGTTCATATGAACGTTTGGTATTAGTGGCCATCAAATGCTAAACACTAGTAGATGATTGAAGACGTACGCCACCAATTACACGTTAATTAGGAGACGATGATTTTTATTTTTTATAAGTATAAAAGACACAATTCTTTTTAAGAAACGCATTTTTAAAATTTTAAAAATCACTATATAGTTCGAGTTGAACAATATCTCTCGAAATGATCTAATATGTAAGGTGTAAACATACATCATCAATGATTTAAATTTTAACTTTGAATTGAACATTAAAATTAAGTTTTATCTAAGATCCTGACCAAAACACGTTTGGTCTACATACGTCTTGAGGCAAGTCATAACCAATTTAGGGTTATTGTTTAGTTTGAGGTTAAAAATTGGAAGAATTAAGGAATTACGTGCTGAGGATATAAAAGTGATTAAAGAATAAATTGTTATGATGTTTTGGTAATATTGTAAAAAGCTATTTATAATAATGAGGTTCAATAATTTTTTTAATTAATACCAAAATCAAATATAATAAATAAATAGCAAATAATGGCTAATGGTTGAAGCCAATTGTAGTTTTTTAATGAAATAAATATTGAAATTAAAAAATGATATGTACAAATTCTAAAATTCCTCTCAGGTTATTTTTTCCCTCGACCTCCTAGCATCAAGTGTTAACCCTCTCTCCCCAACAAAACTATCAAACAAAGCTAACTCCTTTCTTTAAAAATCGAATCCCCTCCGATCCAAAATCAAAAACAATTCAGGCTAAAAAATATTATTTAAGAGAAGAAAAGGGAGTTGTTAGAGCTCTTCACGAGATTAGAATAAAACTTAGTTGTGATCGGTTTGTCCTGCATGGTTTTTCTTGGGAGCTGACCGTGAGTCTACTCTACTCTTTTCTTTTCTTTTTGAAGTTTTTTTCCCCGCGTGGTTGCTTAAAAATCTTGCTTCGGCATCAATATACGACGACGCGTTACCCGAGATGGGCATGGTATGCCTTAAGCACCAATCTTTACAGTCAGGGAATCATTATCTATTTCCATGTCGAAGTGAAAAATTCGACAGGTTTGTGTCACCGAGAAGAATAAGAAATGAAAGGCACATTCCTCTCCATGTAGTTGGCAGTCTTGATCAATAACAACCCAGCAAGAACTGTAGCAAATACTTTAACCCAACCAAAAAGCAGAGAGAATACTTGAGTATCACTCACCCCACTTCGGGAGATCCAGGCTCGATCATCCCACATAAGGTCAGTTGTGCAGTGCCAGATTGATCACAAAAACATGCAGCACATAATATATATCAAAGAAATTGACTGGATCCAATCCAAGTTCGACCTGTGCTCTCATTATTTATAAGACAGTGAAAGAAGAAGCATAAACTTAAAAAAATATTAAGACAAATTAAAGGCAAGATGTATACATCATCGTCATCATTACAACCATCACTTGCTAGCCCACAAACCAAATCTAAATTCCAAAACGATTCTCTCCCTTTACTTTTTCAACCTTCTCTTCTCACCTTTTCCCTCCTTTGTTGTTCCATCTCTTGCTTGCACCCTCCTCTACACCCATGTCTCCTTTCTCAAGTCTTCCTCTACACCCACATAGAGCTACACTCTTCTCTCTCTCAAGACTGTACTTATTCCACAAGATATATATTTTTATAAAGCACAAGGATGCAAAATCTTGTTTTCTCAACAAGATCATTGATGCGCGCTTCTGTAGTTTAAGATTTATTTGCTTCTTTTCCCTTTACTTGCTTTGAATAAAGGGGTAAGCTGATTGATAAATACATCATAGAGAGAGAAAGAAGAAGAAGAAGAAGAAGAAGAAGAGGGCTTGGGGTTTAAGCCCATGGGTAGCAGAGTCATCTACTCCCTGATGTTTTTCTTACTCGGTCTCTTCCTTTCTTCAGGTGATGATTTGCTTTGTATGATTGGAATGACTCTGTTGCAGAAAAATTGTGTTTCACAACTTCGTTTCCATCAGACCAAGGAAGCAACAATTTCACATTATTGATTTTTTTTTTTCTTTTTTGATATATAAATACATTACTGATTTCTTAGTTTCTTGTTAACTCAAGCATACATGATATACTTAAATTAGATTTCAGAAACAATATGGAGATTTATTTTTGATTAATCAATCGAATATATATATATATAGTGCCTTTGCTGTGAGTTTTATCTCCTCATTCAAGTTCTTGTTTTATTTCTGTTCTTTGGAGCCAAGCTGCCGCCACTTTTTTTACATGTTGGTTGCAGAAATTTTTTGATAGCTTTCTTCCATGTGGTTTTGAGCCCTCTTTTGAAAATGATGCTTCTTTCTTCACACATGATTCTTTCCTATCCATTGGGCTATAGTCTATTGTACGAAGTAGATTTTTCAAATTTCCAATCATGGTTCTTATTCATTTCCAAAGCTGGTCCTTCCTTTTTTTTCTTTGTCAATTATTAAACATGGTGGCCCACTCCAGTTGGACACTCTGTGCTGGGTCACTGTAAATTACCATTCTACTTGTGACTTTAGGCTAGTCGGTGAATTTTGGAACCATGCACATAATAATACCTTGATGTTAAGTCTGAAATAGTGTGTGAACAGCACTAAAAATCTCGGGACGATTCCAAGGAAAGCTTGATTTTACTCTTGATTTGAAATCCAGGTTCAAGTGTTGCAGAAATGTTTAGCAGATGAGTAATAGTAGACAGGCAGACCATGGAACGTAAAACATGTTGTCGATGCGAGTTCTATTTCCAGTACCCGAAAGGACATCACCACCCCGATAACAACTGTTCCTACAATAATTCCCACCACTCCCACTGCTTCAACTCCAGTAATAAACCCAAATTCTGAGCCTGATTCCCCATATCGCCTGCTACCATGACACCAATGGTAACCCCAACCTCAACGGCTCACCTGTATCTCCAGGAGCTAGTTGGTGTATCGCTAGCCAAAGTGCATCACCAACAGCGTTACAAGTTGCTTTGGACTATGCTTGTGGGCTATGGTGGTGTTGATTGCTCAGCAATTCAGCCAAGTGGAAGCTGTTACAATCCAAATACTCTCCGTGATCATGCCTCTTATGCATTCAACAGCTATTATCAGAAGAATCCAGTGCCCAGTAGCTGTAATTTTGGAGGAACCGCTGTTACTACTAGCACCAATCCAAGTAAGTTGGGTCCTTTATTGTGCCGTATCCACTCATTCTCTATTTTGCATATTCATTCATTATATGAGATTAGGTTTATAACTTAGTCCCCGTAGTTTATCAGAATTAATTAATTAGCACTCGTGGTTTAACAAATTAAATATTTAATCCTTGTATTTTTTTTTAAAAAAATCATCTATAGCTTAATCATTTTTGTTCATTTTATGCTACTTTTCAATTTATTTTTATTTAAAAAATTGAAAAAGAAAGATAATAAGTGGATGATATCAAAATATTAATGAGAAAATACAGCATTTTTTGGTCAATAAAACTACTAAA
The DNA here is from genome assembly GCA_019202695.1 of Populus x sibirica. Taxonomy (NCBI): domain Eukaryota; kingdom Viridiplantae; phylum Streptophyta; class Magnoliopsida; order Malpighiales; family Salicaceae; genus Populus; species Populus x sibirica. The sequence goes on from JAGMVL010002251.1 coordinate 886,874, forward strand.
TTAAAGTATAGTCATTAAACTCATTTAATAAGTTTTAAATATCAAAAAAATTTATAATGCTCAAGAAAAACTAGTGAAATTCTATTAGCTATTTTATAATTTTTTTTTATACCATTGGGATTAATTATTACTTTATATATATAAACAAACAGGAGTAAGTTATAATTAACTCTTCATTACATCCAACCATATATATTAAAAAAAATAAAATTCCTATGAGTAGACGGGGTTAAAAATCAACAATGGGGGTTGGTGTAACTTACCACACCTAGTTAATTGATTGACCAGTTAACCCAACTTCCTTTTTCGAAACAAATGCTTGGAGTCGCAGTTTTCTTTTTCTATGTGCACACTTTACAGTGAAGCTTTTTAGTTTTTCCCCTTTAATTAACACCTGAATTTCGTCCTTTTATTATTATTATTTTATGAATGATCAATGGTAAAATTCTTCGGGCACACACTTGTAAGTCTACCTTTTCCACTCATTTGTAAGTATCGGTCGTAAGTGTTTTAGGGATTCGGCTTCTTTATTCCCTTATTCTGAACAAAAAAGAAAGAAAGAAAGAAAAAGCAGTGCTTTTCTTTTATTTATGCTTAATTTCCCCATGTGTTCAAGTTCTTATTTGAACAGTGCTTCCCTCTGTTAATGAACAAAAAGCTGTGCTCTCATTTACTTGTTCTGTTTTTTTTTTTTTTTATTTTCAATACAATTTCAGGTACTGGGACATGTCAATTTCCTCCACAAGGTGATCTTTCTTACTAACTATAGTTTTCTCTTGTCGTCAAATCGGTAAACTTCAGCTGGCTGATTTTTTCTCCAAACTCAACCCTTTACCTGGATTTGGAAATGTCTTGCAGCACAAGCTCATCAATCTTGAACACCGCAAATTCAAATGGAGCAACGGTTTATGGTGCAGTACCTCTTCAAATCCTACTCTATCGGTAGCTGCCAGAATTAACGAGACACCACATTTTATGTCTGAGACATTTCTCATCTTGTTTCTGGCTAAATTAACATCATCTCTGTGCTAGAGGGGATACACTCCTATTCGATTCGGCACATTAATTAAACGGCACTGTCCTGATCGATTGCTTGCCCCGCTTGCTAGTCTATGCTTTTTAGGAGACTCTAGAAGCACATGTGCAGGGATGGTGAAAGCTAGGTGGTATATATCTCGTTGCCTTGGCTTTTTGTTACAAAAGTATATTTGATGTGTAAATTAGTCTTTAGTGATCACATTGAAGGGAGGTAGTGTAGAGAAAGAAATCTTATTTTGTTGGTGGGGTTTTTTTGTACTGGTAGAAGAATTTGCAGATATCTTCCTTTTTTCTGTATTTGTTGATGATGAGAATAAGAAATTAGTGTAGAGAAAACAAATGTTATTTTTGATGGTTTAATGTTGATATAAAAAATTAAAACAAAATATTTTAATATATTTTAAAATAAAAAATATCTTTTTAAAAACTTACACCATAATATTAAACACATACTAAAAGATTG